>ML294644.1:69172-91759 GCA_005239495.1 Nicotiana undulata
CGTGCCGAGTGTTGATATTGTTATATATGCACGAGGGGACATACTGTGTCGGTTGATATTTATTATATACACACGAGGGGACATGCCGTGTTGTGATGCTGTGATGCTGTGATGTTGTGATGTTGTGATATTGTGATATATGCACGAGGGGACATGTCGTGCCGATTTGATATTTGAGATTACGCACGAGGGGACATGCCGTGCTCTGTTATTTGATTGATTCCCGTATACTGATAGCTGTTTCTTCGGTTTCTGTTTTTACTTTCCAGCCGCATTCTCACTGAACTTTTGTGAATTAGATGTTGTTTTTTTTCTTGTATCCCCAGTATGTACACATATCTTATTTTATCGTTTAAGTTCCAGTATTATTGCTGCCCCGTTAATACTTTCCTCCTATTTGTTCCCATATCTCTTCTATTTGATCATACTTGTTTTCATTAGTTAATTCTTGTACATATATCTGCTTAGACTAGGACAGGTGATCGTATTATGCTAAGTCTAGCCTTGTCACTACTTCGGCCGGGGTTAGGCTTGNTGAGGTATACACTGGCGTTTGTGGATCCCGAGGCTTCTTTCCTTTACCGCTTCATTGACTTTCTCCTTATTTTCAAGACAGTGTTGTATTTTCATTCCAGACTTGTATTTAGTATTCTAGTAGCTAGTCCGTGAGATTGTGACACCCCGGTTTTGGGAAGTTTACGTTATTTTATGATTGTTATGTTCCTCCTTTCCGCATTCAAGTTTTATTATTTTTATTATCGATGTTGGAAAGATTATTGTTGGGAAAGGTATTTTATTGATGTACGGTGAAACGGTTTCCCACTGTTATCCCAGTATATGATTGAAATAGTTAAAGTTGAAAGGTTAGCGTTTTATTTCTTATTAAAAGGTTTTAAATTACTATTGTAAGATATACGTTGGCTGGCCTAGCGGGTTCAACGTTAGGTGCAGTCACGGCCTAAAGGGTGGAATTTGGGTCGTGACACCTTTTCTTCCATGATATGTCAAAGCGATTTGGATAACACCAAAATGGATATGGGTAAAGCCATGATTTCTCCATTGTTTGGGAAAATCATCGTGGATTTGAAGAGGGATAAAATGTTCTTCTCTAGTTGAGAGATTAGGATGTTGGTCAAGTTTTTAGGCATCAACATATTTCGTTACTCCTTTTGTTCTTGTTGGACTAATGAACAAATTTGGGACTATAGGGCAGATGATGTTTTTGCAAAAGATGAGTAAGGGTTTATGAGTGGTAATTCGGTGGAGGTTACGTTTTGTTCGTCCGGTAGAATATCTAATTAATATAGGTAATCATATTTTTTGGACAAGGTTTTGTATAAAGTAGGGACATATTCAACTCTGCAAGGGAGGAGGATGATGAAAATGACTCAAGACATATTTAGTAAATTGTTCCTTCCTTCAAAAAGATGATCATACTCTGATAACACCTCGGACTCTACCCCGGCCCCGGACTCGGCATCTCTCGGCCCTGACTAGAGGCACTGGTTTCTGCTCATCCGATCAGGTTGAACGTGTCCTCACCATCTGTGAGAGAATATATGAGTAAAGGTTCAAACTTCCGAAATAAAAAATTAGCACGACAAGAATGCAAGAAAGTGAAGTTTTCTTAATATTTCGGTAGCCTCTCGAAGATAAGTACAGATGTATCTGTACCGATCCGCAAGACTCTACTAAACTTGATCATGGCCTGTGAAACCTATGAACCTAGAGTTGTCATACCAACTTATCTCAATCCAAAACTAATGATTGGTCGTGATGGCGCCTAACTCACTTGCTAGGCAAGCCAAACATAACAAAGGCGGAACATTATAAAAGAATTAACAGAAAGAGTATAAATCCAAAGCCAACTGACAAAGATAATTGCGTCAATACATAAAATCCCTCGAAAGTGGTAATACAGAGTCATGAGCTCTAAAATAGATGTACAATTCTGTAAATACAAAATGAAAATATTGTTTGGAAATAATAACCAAAGCCATTGCAATGGAAAGAGATTCCAAAGACTTCGGTGTCGAAATGTTGCTCAGCCTCGTCTATCGGCGAACTCACATCAAGAATAACATCACCTCACGACTCGGTCAAACACCTGGATCTACACAAATAAGTGCAGAGTTACTATGAATACAAACGACCCCTTGTACTCAGCAAGTATCATAACTAACTTCACCGAGGTAATATAAGGGATAATTATCAATGATACTCGCTAATAACCTACTAAGCTCATGAATTTCCACAAGTAAACAACAATAATATCATAAAATCATGAAAACACATATATGGTCACCTCGATGTACAAGAGATAATATGCTTAACTCTGTATTAATTAACAATCCATCGTATAGAGAAGATATGCTCATAAAACAAGTATACAACCAAGGAAAATTGCGAGTGGAGAAAAATATGCAATAACTGAACCAAAGCACTGTTTAGTTTTTCTCACACCGCATGTACACCATCAAGAAAGAAACATGAGAGGGTGATCCTAGGGGGATGGATCCTTGTCCCCATGCTACACGAACAACTCACATGTTGCACGGGCAACTCGTATGCCAATAATATCTCAACCGCACGGACAACTCACGTGCCAATAATATCAGCCGCATGGACAACTCATGTGCCAAAATAACAGCCACATGGACATCTCGTGGGCCAATAATATCAATCGCACGGACAACTCAAGTGCCAAAATAACTGCCACATGGACAACTAACGTGCTATCATTCTCGGATGCGCACGGACTACTCATGCGCTATCATAACTCAATCGCACGGACAACGCACATGTTATCATATCTTAGCCGCACGGACAACTCACGTGCTACCTGCCCAATCCATATCACATAGAAAGAAGATATACAAGATTACATGTACATGAACAATGGATATCAGATTTCGTAATCATTGATTAGTATAAGTGACATGCTAAGGTGTGTGGATGTGCTATGTGTGCTACCATAGCTCAAATCTGGCAATTAAATCATGAAAGTAGGAATTATCAGGTTCAATCAAGAGATTTGTCAATATGTAACCTCATACATGACTCAAATAGCTCACAGGGGGTTACAAACGTAAGAAACATTATATCATGAAGCTTAGCAATTAATTCAAGGCATATCATTGTAATGACTTGGCATGCTGTTTAGAGTATTGTAGCCACATTCCCCCATTTATTGCTTATTCTATGTTCATTTGTGGTTACGTGACCTGTTGGGTGGTTGGTTTGATTCTGAGGATATTTTGGAATGAAGTAGGACACTTAGTCCCAAAGTTGGAAGCTTATGTTGAGAGAGTTGACCGGGTATTGACTTATGAGTAAACAAACCCGGAATGGAGTTTTGATGGTTCTTATAGCTTTGTATGGTGCATTTGGACTTAGAGTATGTCTGGATAGTGATTTGGAGGTCTGTAGGTCATTTTGGCTTGAAATGGAGAAAGTTGGAAAGTTGAGAAGCTTGACCAAGAGTTGACTTTGTTTATACCTGGTTTAGATTTTGGTTCCAAAAGTTTGAATAGATATGTTGTGTCATTTATGATCTGTGTGCAAAATTTGAGGTCAATCGGAGTTGGTTTGATATGTTTCAGCATAGGTTTTAGAAGTTGGAGGTTCAATAGTTCTTTAGTCTTGAATTGGGGTGCGATTCGTGATTTTGATGTTGTTTGATGTGATTTGAGGCTTTGACTAAGTTTGTATCGTGTTTTAGCACATGTTGGTATGTTGGGATGGGGTCCCAAGGTCTCGAGTGTGTTTCGAATCAAGTTCGGTCTCATTTCGGACTTTGTTGGATTGCTGAAGTCTGTGCTTTTGGTTTCCTCTTTCGCAATTGCGAAAAGAGGACCGGGATCTCCTAGGGTTCAATCTGGCAGGTGGGAATTTGCTCAGTGCATTCGCGAGATTATATCTGCAATCGCAAAGCTTTGAGGGGTTTTGCTACGCAAACGCGTGAGAAGTGACGCGTTCGCAAAGAAGGAAGAGGAGACCTAGAATGTTCGATGCATTGTTCTTTTCCATCACGTGAGTTAGTTTGCGATCGCGTAGGTTTGAATGGTGTATACGACTAAAATCGGGGAGACTGATTTTATATCTATTATGGCATTCCATAGCCTGATTCGCGTAAGCCTCGAGTGTACGGCTTGATTCCCGAGGCTAATTGTTCCCTGCGTTTGACATCGGGGCAATACAAATCGGTGACTGGCACGAGTAAGCATCGCGTGGGAAAAGGAAGTCAAGTATGCAATAGAGTACAAATCCGTACTATGACATTAAATAATTGTACCAGCTCTATGACTTTGTAATAAATGCTTATGTACTATGTTGTGATTCCCCTCATATATAGAGGGAACCCTTATCATTTTTTGCACGACATATTCAATACAAGGAACAAGAACACTCTCTGCTTTCTAACTCAAATATTTTCTATTGTCTCTTTACCTATTTATTACTTGCATTTATTGTATTTTATTAATTGTCTTCCATTTATTATCCATCATTGATCATAAATAGCCTCCTCCGAGGCCCATAGCATTGTTATAGCTTCATTGATCCCACATCACTAACCCCGATCTTCGACCTCGAGGACCTATCTCGGTCTGCTTGGAACTGCCGACCTGTGGCAGTCTGGTTTGCCTATCTTCGATATCGTATCATTTTACCTTATTACTTTACTCACACTTGGCATCTACTTTTTGACAACTAGAATTAAAATAAATTGCATATTTTTAGAACCATACAATCAAATTTAATTGTAATTACCATTTTCAAGGTAAACAGTTTGGCGTCCACTGTGGGACAAAAAATAATAGTGATTGTTTTAGTGTTGATTCTCTAAAAACGCAAGTTATTCTTCACGCTTTTTCTTGTCCAAGAACCTTTGATTTCAGGTTAAAATGTCTAACTCAGTGAATGCACGCGAAAGCAATGGCTCAGAGGACTTTGAGGAGAATGGTGCAACTGTTTTAGGAGCTGATATGTCGTTGCAGAACCCTAGTAACACACCGGAGCTAACCCCCATGGGCGTGAGCTCACATTGCACCCAACATAATGGTATCAGCTCTCGCACTGACAGGAGCGCGTTCCAAGAAGGTCAGCATGAACCACGGGGAACCCTCACTCAAAGGGAAAAATGAGTCAACCTCTATGCGATTTTCGAAATGCTCCAAGCACAAAAGTTGGCAATTACTCAGCTGCAAAACCATCTGAAGACTCCTAGCGCAGTGGCGCAAGAAATGACCACTCGAACCCGGTGTATAGTAGAAAGGTCGGACATTGACGGGTCAACAGTCGATTCCTCTGTTATGAAATTACTCGAGGACCTCGTGAGGAGGATATAATCCAGGTTTCCAAAGGGAGAACCGAGGCCATGTATGGAAAGATATCGACCTTACATCGAGAATCGAAGAAACACCGTAAGAAGCGGCATACCCCAAATCGATCGAAGTACGGACCAAGGTCGGAATCCTAAAGGACTAACATGCAAAGCTAGGTTCAACAGGTATGCAGAGTCGACGGAATCACCCTTATCGCTCGAATACGATTTCAGCATTAGCGCTTCAGATATCGTATCAGCCATGGGTTAAATCAAAGACACTAGGTGGCCAAATCCCATACTATCGGACCCTGCGCAGATGAACCCAAGCCTAGTATGCAAGTTCCATGGTACGCACGGTCATATGACCAAAGATTGCAGGCAAATCCGAGAGGAAGCGGCCCGGTTAGTTAGCAAAGGGTACCTCCAAGAATCCATCGACGGCCGAGTTGTAAAACACCTTCGGAGAAGAAAGAGAGCCCGAAGGAGCGAAGCAAGAAAATCACAGCACTTCGTCCATATAATCGTCGGAGGGACCGACGTTCCTCAAGGGTCCGCGGTCAAGCAGACAAAAATATCCGCTGCAACAGCAGGACAAATTAGGGGCCGAATTTTTGAAGGTACCCTTGCATTCAGCAAAGAAGATTTCGAGACCTTGTCCCAGCCACATAACGATGCACTGGTAATTTCTTTTCTCTTGAATAACATTCAAATTAAATGTGTGATCGTGGATCCAGGAAGTTCGGCCAACGTGATCAGGTCGGAGGTAATGGAGCAGCTCGGACTGCTCGATCAAATTGCACCTGCTACACGAGTCCTCAACGGGTTCAATATGGTCGGCGAGGCAACAAAGGGGGAGATCATCCTCCCAGTCAACGTGTCTAGTACGGTGCAAAACATCAAATTCCATGTCCTTAAAGGTGACATGAGGTACAATGCATTGCTTGGGAGGCCATGGATACACAATATGAGGGCGGTACCGTCAAACCTTCATCAAATGATGAAATTTCTGATGAAGGATGGTATAAAGACAATAAATGGGGAGCAGGATGCAGCGAGAGAGATGTTCGCAGCTCATGGAGAGGCACCGACGATCACGTCCTTCACCTCGGAGGAGCCCAAGGCCAGACAAATCCCCGAGAACGACGAGGAAGACTTCCTAGCCCCAAGAACCTTCGTCGCCCTCGAGGAATCGAATGAAGCCAAATCGACGGTCGAAGAACTGGAGCAAGTTGTTCTGGTCAAAGATCTCCCATATCAAAAGGTATACCTGGGAACGGGGCTAACCCCCGAACTCAGGAGTAAATTCATTCAATTTCTTATCATTAATATCGACTGTTTCGCTTTGGACCCATTTAGACATAACAGGTAGGGGTGTTTATAAAAACCCAAAAAACCAAACCAAACCGAGCAAAAAACCAATACATTTTAGGTTTGGTTTGGTTTGGTTTTGGTTTTGAATTTTACAAACCGATCAAATTTGGTTTAATTTTGGTTTCAATCAAACAATAACTGAAAAACGCTGTCCAAAACGCTCATTAGGAGCTGCTCTTTCTTCTCTTTCTGGACGATTTCATGATCTTCTAGGGAAGCCATGGCTGCTACGAGCTCTCCCCAGACTTTGGTTGTGGGAGAGGCAATTCAAAACATTAATGAAAACATCCCAAACTCTAATCCAAAACAATCATACGCTGCCCAACTACGTCCAAGACAATCTGCCGCAGTTACGTCCAAAGTCGAGTTGTTTCCTGTGGCACTCAAGCATAGAGAACCAACGATCTAATTTACTATGGATGAGGTTAATGAATTCACAAGAGAAGAAGTATTACATCAAGAAGTAGTCATGAAGTTTTCATACGGAAAACCTGAGTTACAGGAATTTAGAAAAAAAATTACGTCGCAATTCGATGTTCAAGGTCGCTGCAACATCGGGCTGTTGGAATTTCGTCACCTGTTAATTAGATTTGATCTATACAATGATTATGTTCAGTTTTTATCAAGATCAACAGGTTATGTCAAGGCAAAGGTGATCAATTCTTTTTTAGAACTTTTCCACGGACGTTAGGATTCAATCCAAAGGAGGAAACGTCCATGACAGTTGTGTGGATTTCCTTTCCAGGTTTTCCACCTAACTTCTTCGCTAAGAGGTTGTTAATGTATACCGATTCAGATGTTGGTAAAGCTCTTGTTGTGGACAAGGCGACGCCAGAAAGAACACGACCTAGTGCTGCTAGAGTCAAGGTAATTCTTGATTTGCTCGACAAACATCCTAAGAAGGTTAAGCTACAGATTGTGGACAAATCTTCGGGTAACATAATCGTGCACTACCAGGAGGTGGTGTACGACAACCTTCCTAAATATTGCACATATTGCAAACATCAAGGACATGACAAAAAAGTGTGTAGAATTATGAAAGACCAAGCTGGAACAGAGGTGGTGACAGAGAAGGAAGCTTTGGACAGTAATCTGCATGTTAACGAGGTGGTTAATGTTGACAAGAAACAAGTGGATGCAAGGGACTATTTAAATCAAAAAGAGCTGGACATATAGACAAGGATTTGTCAGAGAATGATGGTAAGCAGGGAGTCGAAGCAACAAAAGAAAAATTTGTTGCGCATCAGGTATTGCAAATTGAAGAAGGAAATCTGTGTTGTAATGGGAACAATGAGGCTGTGGTGAATCAAACAGGTAAAGGTGTGTCTATAATTGATAAGGTCCCAGCTAAACCTACACGAGATGTTCCTGCTAAAACGGCCTTAGCGACGATTCTTAATGGAGTAAGTCCAGTGATGCAAGTTTATGATAAGTTGCATTATTATAATGATGCAACAGTTGCATCAACTGATGAAGATTTAAAGGAAGATATTGATCGAGCTGATGAATCTGTGTAATTTAAGATGAAGGCAAGTGGTGATCGAGGTGATATGGGGCAGAATTCAGGTGTTAAGACAACTGCTACAGGCCTAAAGGATGCTACTGATCGACCTGATGGATCTGTACAGATTGGTAAGGCTATTGAGGGTGTTGTATCAGGTGATAGAGTAAATGTGTGGCAGCATTATGAAGGTGTTGTCGTATTAGATGATGGAATTCCATTAGGAGAGAAGGCTGCCAATATAGGGGCAAAGCAAGTGCAAGGACTAGCTGAAAATAAGCAGCTCACAACTGCACAAAATTCTCATGTATGTGATGTCGAGGACCAGACTGTTAAGAGTAAAAGGTCTGGAGAAAATGGCATATATGTGGAGAACGAAATTGGTGATGCTGATGATGTTGTTAAAGGTAATAAAAAAAACAAAAAAGATGGGGTTTGGAACGTGGATGCACCTAGGAAATCACCTACAAAAAAGGGGATATCACCAAGGCTGGAAAATCCAAATGTTCGACGAAAAAACACTATATGTGTGCCCAACTCAAATGCTTTCGAGATTCTTGCAACTGATGAGGGTGGTGAACTTGATGCAATAAGCTTAAATGAATATGAGATGAGCAATCAACTTGTTCCATGTTCTGCTAGTGAAAAAGGTCGTCAAGGCAGTGATAATTTGGTTGAGAATTTTTGTGTTCAACCAAATGACTCAATGAATAATGTAGTGAAGGAGCTAAATGGACATCTGGAACATAGATCTACAAATCTAACCTTGCACTTCTCCAGCCCACATGTGGAACAGATTATTAAAGAGGCCCATGCAACAATGGTAACACACACCAATATGGCTAAACAACCAATCCTGAGGTTGAACAAATCTGTGTTTGAAGTTCATATACAATCTATGGAGTCGTGTGGTGAACGTGGTGGAGATCATGGACAGTTGGTGATTTCTACAGGAAACAACAATGAGGTTATTAAAGCAAATGTGAGATCGATGGAAATTAAATCTAAACTCTGGGCTAACCAACCTGAGTACGCTGATGATGAAGATTGGGGGGCTGATTTTGTGGAGGAGTCGACTGATGAAGGCGAGAGGTGTAGTTGTAATAAGATGTTATCAGTAAGTTCACCATCTTTTCCAAAAATTGGAAGTTCATACAAGTTAGGGTCAGATAGCATGATAAATGCTAAAGCGCCAGATTTTATTCCTAAGGCTAGGCAGCAGCGTGGTATAACTGGGCAACAGCAGCTTCTGCTGAACAGTCCAGTTGCCAATTTTCCAGCTACAAAACAGCATGGGCAGCAACAAACTTCAAGTGATAAGATAGGGGATGAACAACAATTAGAAACATATTCACTTCCTGGACAGCAGTAGCAAGCTGAAACAGTGCCAAAATCAGTAAAGGCAGTGACAAAAAATGGGCAGCAACATCAGATTTCAAGCGTGCCAACAATTACTTTGGAGGAAAGAAAGTTACTGGATGCTATGGTGAGCTCCAATCAGGTATTATCTTTAAGTCATACTACTTCTAGCATTGGTCGTGTGAGTAGGAACAGGAACAAATTGCAAAACATGGAACAAAATAAGCAAAATCAAAACAAGGCAGTGTTAATGAACAACAAAGGTGGAGCACTGGTGGCCCAAGATCTGTTTCAAGATATGCCAAATCCACTGAAATTGGGTAGAGATGTGTACGAAGAGGGAGAGAAAGATGAAATTCTGAATCAATATAGGGCAGAGGCAGCAAGAAAAGGTGATTTATCACATATGCATAACGGCAAAAGAAAGAAGACACATACAAGAGAAAAAATTTAGGACGGCAAGGTGAGTGAAGATGCAAACATAAGGCGACTTCCGATGAGAGTTTCCAAACAAAAATAGGTTGTTCCAACTACTTCAACAAAGTCCACCCGTTCAAAAAAGAAACCATGAAGTTTGAAGATATTTTGAAGAAGGTTGAGGATGAAGACAAGCGTATACAAGTTGAAGATTTAACAAGTTTAGAGAAGAGAGAGAATCACTGTTATTTCAACATCTTTTTTTTCTATCATCACATTAGCATAATTTTATGTAATATCATCACAGAGTATATTATGAACTCTGTGATGATAATAGAATATCTAGTTCTAGCTAGTTCTTTCTTTTTACATGCATGTTAGTAGATGAGGCTATTATATGCCTCGATAGGATTAGTAAGGTAAGGTTTAGCCCAGTAGTGTCTGCCCGGGTCCTATGCCTTTGGAAAATACCCAAACGACTATGAGATTATTTGCCCTCGTGAGACTTTGCCGGTAGCTACACCATGATTCCTCCACATGAGGCTACCACATATGGCATTGTGAGGCGCAGAGGAGTGATTATATAGCCAAGGCATAGAGGACACACTACTAGCGCTATTGTCCCCCTTACTTGTACTCTTCCTATGTGGTTCTTTTTTTGCTTTCTTCTACTAATAAAACTAGCCCTAGTCTCTTGCCTAGTGGATTTGCTACAAAAATCGACTATAAAAGTAGCCATTTTAATTTATTATTACACCTATATATATGTATATTTTTTATATAAAATTTCTAAATTTTATGGTATATATTAGTCATTTATATTTTTAGTCTAGTTCTTTGCTATTTAATAATCTAATTCTTTACCTTTACATTCTAGTTTGATTGGTAATTTCTTTCTCTAAGTATAAAAAAAATTATTTCATGCTAAAAATAAATCGATTTTTAATTGAGTACTTAAATTATTCATCACTATTTTATTCAATTATCATAAATATATTTTGGTAAATGATAAATTTCTCAAAGAGAAATTGATTTGATAGTGTTATGTTGAAAATGTAGTCGCCGGAATATGCATTTGGTAATGTATGTCCCATATTTAATTAAAAAAACTGATAAATAACCGAAAAAACTGAAAAACTGACAAAACCCGAATCGATAAAAAACCAACTTAATTGGTTTGGATTGGTTTCAATATCAGAAAAACCGACGTACTTGGTTTTTTTTTTTTTTTGGAAAAACCGACCCAAACCGAACCATGAACACCCCTAATAACAGGATCCGCCCGGCAATAACCACCAATCGACTAAGCGTCGATCCCATATTCAAATCGGTGAGGCAAAAGAGGAGACCTCAGTCTGAGGTAAAGCATGCATTCATCAAAGATGAGGTAACGAAGCTCCTCAAAATATGGTCTATTAGGGAAGTAAAATACCCCGATTGGTTGGTTAATGTGGTGGTAGTCCCTAAAAAGGGGAATAAGTTAAGAATGTGTGTAGATTATAAAGATTTAAATAGGGTGTGCCCCAAGGATTCGTTCCCATTGCCCAACATCGATCGCCTGATTGATGCCACGGCTGGCCACGATACCCTCACTTTCCTTGACGCCTACTCAGGGTACAATCAAATTCAGATGAACCCGAGGATAGGGTAAAGACTTCGTTCATCACGAAGTATGGTACGTACTGCTACAATGTGATGTCTTTCGGGCTAAAAAATGTAGAATCCACGTACCAATGACTAGTTAATAAAATGTTTGAGCATCAAATAGGAAAATCCATGGAAGTATACATTGATGATATGCTAGTTAAGTCCCTTCGCGCCGAGGACCATTTAACTCATTTGCAGGAGACATTCAACATTCTCAGAAGCTATAATATGAAACTCAATCCCTAGTAGTGTGCCTTAGGGGTGGGTTCGGGCAAATTTTTAGGTATCATGGTTTCAAACAGGGGAATCGAGATCAACCCTGACAAAATTAAAGTCATTGAGGAGATCACGGTGGTAAATAACGTGAAGGTCGTGCAGCGGATGACCGGGCGGATAGAAGCTTTGGGTCGATTCATATCGAGGTCGTCGGACAAAGGTCACCATTTCTTCTCCCTGCTCAAAAAGAAAAGCAGCTTCGAGTGGACTCCGGAATGCCAACATGCCTTAGAGGAGTTGAAGCGATATCTATCAAGCCCGCCTTTACTCCACACCCCAAAGGAGGACGAAACATTGTACTTGTACCTGGCCGTATCCGAGGTAGAAGTAGGTGGCGTGCTGATTTGAGAAGAACAAGGTACACAATTCCCCGTCTACTATGTGAGTCAAACCTTGGGCGACACTGAAACCAGGTACCCTCTTCTAGAAAAGTTAGCTCTTGCATTAATCAGTGCATCTCGAAAATTAATACCTTAGTTTCAATGTCATCGCATTTTTTGTTCTAACGACATACCCCTTCCAAAGTATCTTGCATAAGGTTGAGTTATCGGGCAATTTGGCCAAATGGGCCATCGAACTCGGTGGATATGACATCGAGTATCAGCCCCGAACGGCTATCAAATCCCAAATTTTGGCAAATTTCGTGGTTTACTTTGCGTCCGCCCTAATACACGAAGTAGAGAAAGAACTTCGGCTAAAAATAAGCACATCCTCGAGGGTATGGACCCTGTTCACCGACGGTGCTTTGAATTTGAAAGGGTCCGTGCTCGGCATAGTTCTAAAGTCACCCACGGACGACATGATTAGACAATCTATAAAAACCGCAAAATTTACTAACAACGAAGCCGAGTATGAGGTTATGAGTGCAGGTCTGGAATTGGCCAAAGGCTAGGAGCCGAAATCATCGAGGCAAAATGTGATTCCCTCCTGGTAGTGAGCCAGGTAAATGGGAGCTTCGAAGTTCGAGAAGATAGGATGCAAAGGCACTTAGACAAAACTCAAGTCACACTGCATCATTTCAAGGAGTGGACACTGACACACATACCTCGAGAGCAAAATAGTGAGGCAAACGCCCTCACAAATCTGGGATCGTCCATCGAAGAAGACGTCATACTCCCCGGAGCAGTCGTTCAGTTATCCAAATCAGTTATCGAGGAAGGACATGCCGAAATTAACTCCACCAGCCTAGTATAGGATTGGAGAAACAAATACATCGATTACTTGGGAAGTGAGAAGCTACCCGCATACCAAAAAGATTCAAGAGCCATGCGAACCAAAGAAGCTCGGTTCTCGCTCGACGAAAGAGGAACTTTATATAGAAGGACCTTCGATGGGACCCTGGCGGTATGCCTGGGACCGGGGGATAAGGATTATGTGCTCCGTGAAATCCACGAGGGTACTTGCAAAAATCACTCTGGCGCTGATTCTCTAGTTCGAAAGGTGATCAGAGCAGGTTATTATTGGGACAACATGGAAAAAGGTGCCAAGGAATTCGTCCAAAAATGCGACAAATGCCAAAGATTCGCACCCATGATTCACCAACCTGGTGAACAACTACATTCAGTCTTATCACCGTGGCCATTCAAGAAATGGGGGATGGACATCGTCGGACCCCTGCCAACGGCACCAAGTAAAGCTAGATTTATTCTATTTATGACTGACTATTTCTTAAAATGGGTGGAAGCGCAGACCGTTGAGAAAATAAGAGAAAAAGAAGTCATTAACTTCATATGGGACCATATCCTATGCCGATTTGGGATTCCCTCCGAGATAACCTGCGACAACGGAAAACAGTTCATCGGAAGCAAAGTGATAAAGTTCCTCGAGGACCATAAGATCAAAAGGATCCTGACAACACCCTATCACCCTTGCGCAAACGGCCAAGCCGAATCCACAAACAAAACCATCATTCAAAACCTAAAGAAGAAGTTAGAAAACGCAAAAGGTAGATGGAGGGAAATGTTGCCCGAGGTCCTATAGGCGTATCGAAAAACTCCAAAATCGAGCACATGGGAGACACCATTCTCTTTGGTGTATGGGTCCGAGGCGTTGATACATGTCGAGGTGGGGGAGACGAGTGCCAGGTTCTGGCATGCTACTGAGAGTTAAAACAACGAGGCTATGACTACAGCCATCAAGCTATTAGACGAGAAGCGAGAAGCCTCACTGGTCTGAATGGCTTCCCAAAAACAAAGAATCGAAAGGTACTACAATAGGTGAACAAATCTCTGACACTTCGAAGTCGGGGACTTAGTCCTAAGAAAAGTCACCCTAAACACACGGAACCCCAATGAGGGGAAGCTAGGCCACAGTTGGGAAGGACCGTACCGTTTCCTCTGAGTGATCGAAAAAGGATCCTAAAAACTCGGCACTATGGAAGGTGAACAACTACCAAGCAATTTGAACATATCTATGCTCAAACGCTACTACTGTTGAGGTAAGACCACTCTCCTATATTCGTTTACATATCCCAAACTAAACTTCTGCATATGACCGATGGGAGACAGGGAGGCACCCTTCAAACTTCAAAAGACCCTGGGTTTTAAAGCATGCGTTGCACTCTTTTCCTTCGATCGGATTTTATCCCTAAAAAGGGTTTTACCGGCAAGGTTTTTAATGAGGCAACACCTATACGCTACCCAAGGAAAGCTAAATCAAGTATTCAAGGCTCCTTTCCAACCAACCTTGAATACTGAGGGGCATCCCCCCAAGATGTCAAATCCTCCGAAAAACCGAAGAAAATCGTCGACGAGAGCCTCGACAAAAAAATGATGTACCAGGCCAAAAGGTCAAATGAACAGTGTCCGCATAGAATAATCGAGCCCTCGACGGTGAAGATATGTGTACTTATACCCAATAATCAAAGGAGCATATTTTATACAAAATCTCGTGCTCTCAAAAAATAATTATCACAAAAGATGGGTCAAGAGCAAGAAATTTCCCGGACATTTGGGGACTGACGCCGAAGACTCGGGGCAATAAGATCCCAAGCGGGTAATGTGATGACCTAAAAGGTCATCCTGTGTATATTTGGCTAAATCTGTGTTCCGAGGCCCCGAATGCCTCTGTTAATCTCACCTTGATATGCGTGCGCATCCCGGGCATGTTGTCGGGAAGCTTTTATGTGAAAACTTGATGAAAATGGAATTTTATAATAATTAATGGAATAGAGTCGAATTTGGTCAACATTTTTGGTAAACGAACCTGGACCCGTGATTTGACGGTACCGTAGGGTCTGTAGGAAAATATGGGACTCGGGCCAAAGATTCGCTCCCATGATTCACCAACCTGGTGAACAGCTACATTCAGTATTATCACCGTGGCCATTCATAAAATGGGGGATGGACATCGTCGGACCCTTGCCAACGGCACCAGGTAAAGCCAGATTTATTCTATTTATGGCTAACTATTTCTTAAAATGGGTGGAAGCGCAGAACGTTGAGAAAATAAGAGAAAAAGAAGTCATTAACTTCATATGGGACCATATCCTGTGCTGATTTGGGATTCCCTCCGAGATAACCTATGACAACGGAAAACAGTTCATCGGAAGCAAAGTGATAAAGTTCCTCGAGGACCATAAGATCAAAAGGATCCTGTCAACACCCTATCACCCCTGTGCAAACGGCCAAGCCGAATCCACAAACAAAACCATCATTCAAAACCTAAAGAAGAAGTTAGAAAACGCAAAAGGTAGATGGAGGGAAATGTTGCCCGAGGTCCTATAGGCGTATCGAACAACTCCAGAATCGAGCACATGGGAGACACCATTCTCTTTGGTGTATGGGTCCGAGGCGTTGATACAGGTCGAGGTCGGGGAGCCGAGTGCCAGGTTCTGGCATGCTATTGAGAGTTCAAACAACGAGGCTATGACTACAGCCATCAAGCTATTAGACGAGAAGCGAGAAACTTCACTAGTCTTAATGGCTTCCCAAAAACAAAGAATCGAAAGGTACTACAACAGGTGAACAAATCTCTGACACTTCGGAGTCGGGGACTTAGTCCTAAAAAAGTCACCCTAAACACGCGGAACCCCAATGAGGGGATGCTAGGCCACAGTTGGGAAGGACCGTACCGTTTCCTCGGAGTGATCGAAAAAGGATCCTAAATACTTGGCACCATGGAAGGTGAATAACTACCAAGCAATTGGAACATATCTACGCTCAAATGCTACTACTGTTGAGGTAAGACCACTCTCTTATATCCGTTTACATATCCCAAACTAAACTTCTGCATATGACCGATGGATGATAAGGAGGCACCCTTCAAACTTCAAAATACCCTGGGTTTTAAAGCATGCGTTGCACTCTTTTCCTTCGATCGAATTTTATCCCTAAAAAGGGTTTTACTGGCAGGGTTTTTAACGAGGTAACACCGATACGCTACCCAAGGAAAGCTAAAGCAAGTATTCAAGGCTCCTTTCCAACCAACCTCGAATACTGAGGAGCATCACCCCGAGATGTCAAATTCTCCGGAAAACCGAAGAAAATCATCGACGAGAGCCTCAACAGCAAAATGATGTACCGGGCCAAAAGGTCAAATGAACCGTGTTCGCATAGAATAATCAAGCCCTCGACGGTGAAGATATGTGTACTTATCCCTAATAATCAAAGGAGCATCTTTTATACAAAATCTCGTGCTCTCAAAAAAAATATATCACAAAAGATGGGTCAAGAGTAAGAAATTTCCCGGACATTTGGGGACTGCCGCCGAAGACTCGGGGCCATAAGATCCCAAGCGGGTAATGTGATGACCCAAAAGGTCATCCTGTGTATATTTTGCTAAATCTGTATTTCGAGACCCCGAATGCCTCCGTTAATCTCACCTCGATATGCGTGCGCAGCCCGGGCATATTGCCGGGAAGCTTTTATGTGAAAACTTGATGAAATTTTTTATAATAATTAATGGAATAGAGTCGACTTTGGTCAACATTTTTGGTAAACGGACCCAGACCCGTGATTTGACGGTCTTGGAGGGTCCGTAGGAAAATATGGGACTCGGGCGTATGCCTGGAATCGAATTTCGAGGTCCCAAGCCCGAGAAATGAATTTTTAAAGAAAATTGTTTTCTGAAAATAATAAAGGTTTTTAAAAATGATAATTGATGTGAAAACCGTGTTACCGGGCCCGTATTATGGTTTCGGAGCCTGGAACATGTTTAATATATACTATGTGACTTATCTGTGAGATTTGGTGTAAAACAGACTTGAAATGACGTGATTCGGATCAAAATTGGAATAATTAAGCCTTATGAAATTTTAAGAAAAGTCTATGAGTTTTGGGGTTTAATCCATTGATTTTGATGATATTTTGGTGATTTAAAAGCTTGAATAAGTCTGTAGGATGATTTGAGAGTCGTGTGTGTTTTTGGTTTTGAGTCTCGAGGGCTCGGGTGAGTTTCGGGTAGCTAACGGGGTGGAAAAAGGACCTTAAATTTCTGGTGTAGAAGTCCATATCTGGTGTTGTTCAGCGCGATCGCATAGAGTTGAGTGAGGGGAGAGGGTATGATATCCACTGCGATCGCATGGATGGGTCCGCGATCGCAGTGTAGGGAGCCAGATGTTCTGCGATCGCATTCCTTCTTCGCGATCGCGTAGTGTACCAGGGGAATGGGGTGGGGGCGAGGTGTTTCTTCTCAGCGGTCGGGCCTTTTCCTCCGCGATCGCAGAGGTTTGTGGAGTTGACCTTCCGCGATCGCGGCCTTTCGTCTGCGGTCGCATAGTAGGGATTCCTATAGCTCTGCGATCGCAACCCTTCTTCCGCGATCGCAGAGAAGAAAAATTGCCCAGTTATTTCCTTAAGTCAAAACAGAATGTTATTTTGAGATTACTACTTCCTCATCAATTCCTTATTCTCCAAGACCCCATTGACGACCCCCCAAGCTATTCTACCTCCATAACATTTTGGGTAAGTGCTTCTAAAACCAATTTCTTCCACTTCTCTTCCCTAATCACTAGAATCTAGGCCTAAAATCCTAAAATCAAAGTAGAAATTAGGGGTTTTGGGTAGAGTTAAGTTTTTGGGAAATTTGAGTAATTCAACCTCAATTTGAGGTTGGATTTCAAAAATAATTATATATTCTAACTCGTGGGGGTATGGGTGATTGGATTTTGGTCCGAGCCTCGTGTTTCAAGCAGGCCAGGGGTCGAATTTTGGTATTTTTGGAAGAATGCTTGGAAATGGATAATTAGGCTATGGAATTGATTTATTGAGTCATTATTGATATACTTGAGTAAATTATGTCTAGATAATACCATTCCGAAGTTGAATTCTAAAGGAAAGACGGTGTTAGAGGGTTGATTGCTATATTTTGGACCCGAGGTAAGTGTCTTGCCTAACTTTGGTGAGGGAATAGGTATTGTGTGCTATGTGTTAAGTGTTTATCATGTTCAGTGCATATGTGAGGTGACGAGTACCTATGCATTGAGTGTCAAGAATTCTCGTGAGTCTATTTTTTATGAGAATCTTATTATTACTTCCATGTTCATCACAATATGAATTTGTCTCTACTTGGAAGTTGAATATTGTGAAATCTCTGGGTGGTGAACTCATGATGTATTGGTTCGATTGAGAACCCAATTGTAAAGGATATATTGAGATGATTTGCTATAGTTGATACCCTTGCCGAGCAACTGTTATGATATTGACTGATACTTTCCCCTTGTCGGGTGATTTCGAGTTGTATTTCCACTATGCTGCATTCCTTTCCATTTATATTGTACTTGTTTTGGTGAGGAAGAGTGTAAAGCACGAAGGGTGATGCCGTGCCATGATTCACATTGATTACATTATAATTTGCTGCATTCCTTTCCATTCAGACTTGTATTTAGCACTCTATAGAGAGTTCATGAGTTGTGACATCCTGGTTTTTGGGGCTTATGCGACGTTCTGTATTTACTATTTCACTTAGAATTTTTGAATTATTATTCCATTTCCGCTGTTAAAAACTGTGAGGTGTTTTGTTATTTCTGTTAAGATGGTATCTCAATGTTAGATTAATTGTGCACGTTGGCTTGTTTAGCGGGTTCAACGTTAGACGCAGTCACGGCCTGAATGGTGGGATTTCGGGTCGTGACAGGTTGGTATCAGAGCTCTAGGTTGCTTAGGTCTCACAACTCACGGACAAACTTGGTAGAGTCTGAGGGATCGGTACGGAGACGTCTGTACTTATCCCCCAGAGGCTGAAAAGTTAGGATAACTCCATATTTCTTCATCTCTGTCGTGCGATATGAATTCTGAGTACTGATTGAGTTCCTATTCTACTCTCTCGCAGATGGCGAGGACACGTGCTTCCCTTGGTTCCGCAAAGCAGCCCGACACTCCTGCTACAGCTCCTACGAAGGGTCGAGGTCGAGGACGAGGTTGTGCTAGAGGCATAGGTCGGGCTCAGCCTAGGGCAGCAGCCCCACTGGAGGACCCTCAGGTCGAGTCTAATGAGGAGGTCCCAGTTCTGGCAGTCCCAGTTGGACCAGCGCAGGTCCTAGAGGGGTTCATAACTACCCCAGTGCTTTAGGACGCTCTTGTCCGTCTGGTAGGACTCATGGAAAGTGTAGCACAGGCAGGTCTTCTTCCTACTGCATCAGTTGGATCTCAGGCTGGGGGAGGGACCCAGACTCCTGTTATTCATACCCCAGATCAGGTTGCCACTCAGTTTCAGACTCCAGCACCTCAGACAGCTGGAGTAGTTCAGCCAGGTATTGTGGCACCGGCAGCCGAGGGTGCAGCTATGTCAGCAGATGCTCTATGGAGACTAGATCGCTTCACCAAGTTATTCACTACCACTTATACTGGTGCACCGTCAGAGGATCCACAGGATTATTTGGACAACTGTCATGAGGTTTTTCGGAACATGGGCATAGTGGAGTCCAATGGAGTTGACTTTGCTACTTTTCGGTTATCTGGCACATCCAAGACTTAGTGGAGGGACTATTTCTTATCCAGACCGGCTGGGTCAGCACCCTTGACTTGGGCTCAGTTCACAGAGGTATTCTTGGGGAAGTTTCTTCCCATTACTCAGAGAGAGGATCTCTGGAGGCAGTTCGAGCATCTCCAGCAGGGTTCTATGATAGTTACCCAGTATGAGACAAGATTCATCACCTTATCCAGGCATGCATTGATTATACTTCCCACTGATCGGGAGAGGGTACGGAGATTTATTGAGGGATTGACCCAGCCTATCAGACTCCAGATGGCTAGAGAGTCAGGTATAGACATTTCCTTTCAGGCTGCGGTCGATGTGGCCAGGAGGATTGAGATGATTCTATCCCAGGGTGGAAGTCAGGGGGCTGACAAGAGGCCCCGTCATTTTGGTAGATTCAGTGGAGCCTCAACTGGAGGCAGGGATTTTGTCGGCACAGGTCATCCTCCCCGACCTTTCTAGTCAGCACTTCAGGTTTCTCATCATGCACAGTCAGCTCTAGTTAGTGCACCATCAGTGCGCAGCCACTTCAGAGTTATCAGGGTCGTCAGGGACAGTTCCAGAGTCCCCAGTCATATCAGCAGAGGTCGTGTTATTCCTGTGGTGTTCTGGGGCACATTGCCAGGTATTGTCCCCGAGCTTCTAGTGGTCCCCTATATCAGGGCTCTCGTGCCATGGTTCCAGTATCAGGTGCACCTCCGCCCCCTCAGCCAGTCATGGTGCCATGGAGTACCTCATTTAGAGTGGAGAGGGACTCCTAGTCATTCTTCTGGTAGGGTTATTTCTTATATGAAGGCTCGGCGCATGCTCGAGAAGGGTTGTTCAGCCTATTTGGCCTATGTTCGTGATTCCAGTGTCGAGGTCCCTTCGATAGAGTCCGTGCCCGTGGTTCGTGAGTTTCCAGAGGTATTCCCTGCTGACCTGCCGGGTATGCCACCCGACAGGGATATTGACTTTTGTATTGAGTTAGCTGAGGGCACGCAGCCCATTTCTACTCCCCCGTATCGTATGGCTCCGCCAGAGTTGAAGGAATTAAAGGAAAAATTACAGGATTTGTTGAATAAAGGCTTCATCAGGCCTAGTGTTTCTCCTTGGGGTGCTCCAGTGTTGTTCGTGAAGAAGAAAGATGTATCTATGAGGATGTGTATTGACTACTGGCAATTTAATAAGGTTACTATTAAGAACAAGTATCCTTTGCCGAGGATTGATGATCTATTTGAACAGCTTCAGGGTGCTACGGTGTTTTCCAAGATAGACTTGAGATCTAGTTACCATCAGCTGAGGATAGGGCTTCTGATGTCCCTAAGACAACTTTTCGCACTTGTTATGGGCACTATGAGTTTTTGGTGATGTCTTTTGGGTTGACTAATGCCCCCGCTGCATTTATGGAGTTGATGAATCGGGTATTCAGGCCTTATTTGGACTCATTCGTGATCGTGTTTATAGATGATATCTTGATTTATTCCCGTAGTCGAGAGGAGCATGAGTAGCATCTTCGGGTTGTTCTCCAGACTCTGAGAGATCGGCAGTTGTACGCCAAGTTTTCTAAGTGCGAGTTCTGGTTGAGTTCTGTGGCATTCTTGGGCCACGTTGTGTCGGCAAAGGGCATTCAGATGGATCCGAAGAAGGTTTCAGCAGTTAGAGATTGGCCTAGGCCCACTTCAGCCACAGAGATTCGGAGCTTCTTAGGCCTAGCAGGCTATTATCGACGGTTTGTGGTAGGGTTTTCATCTATAGCAGCCCCGATGACCAAGTTGACGCAGAAAGGTGTTCAGTTCAGATGGTCCGAGGAGTGTGAGGCGAGCTTTCAGAAGCTCAAGACAACATTGACCACAACACCAGTGTTGGTATTGCCCACAGGTTCAGGTCCATATACCGTGTATTGTGATGCGTCACGGGTTGGGCTCGGTGAGGTATTGATGCAGGATTGCAAGGTCATAGCCTATGCATCTCGTTAGTTGAATATACACAAGAAGAATTATCCAGTTCACGACTTGGAGCTTGCAGCTATTATTCATGCCTTGAAGATTTGGAGGCACTATTTGTATGGGGTACCGTGTGAGGTATTCACTGATCACAAGAGTTTGCAATACTTGTTTAAGCAAAAGGAGTTTAACATGAGTCAGAGAAGGTGGTTAGAGTTGCTGAAGGATTGTGATATTACTATTCTCTATCATCCGGGGAAGGCCAATGTGGTGGCCGATGCTTTGAGCCTGAAGTCAGTTAGCATGGGTAGTCTTGCCTATTTATCAGTTGGAGAGCGACCTCTTGCTTTGGATATTCAGGCGTTAGCCAACCAATTTGTGAGGTTGGAGGTTTCTGAGGGTGGCAGTGTTTTGGCCCATACCATCGCTCGTTCTTCATTGTATGATCGTATTCGTGCCAGGCAGTATGTTGATCGTTATTTATGTGCTCTTAGAGATACGGTTCGGCACGGACATGCCAAGAAGGTCACAATCGACGCCGAGTGAGTTTTGAGGATGCAGGGTTGTATTTGTGTACCCGATGTGGATGGAATTCGTGAGTTGATATTACATGAGGCCCATAGTTCTCGGTATTCCATTCATCCGGGCACCGCAAAGATGTACCAGGACTTGAGGCAGCATTATTGGTGGCGTAGGATGAAGAAGGATATTGGAGCTTATGTAGCTCGGTGCTTGAATTGTCAGCAGGTTAAGTATGAGCACTAGAGACCCGGTGGTTTGATGCAGCAGATTCAACTTCCCGAGTGGAAGTGGGAGCGTATCACGATGGATTTTGTAGTTGGGCTTCCACG
>ML294644.1:92813-127847 GCA_005239495.1 Nicotiana undulata
TCGAAGAGTTATCCTTCGGTCCGTGTTCAGTGGAGATATCAGCGTGCCGAGGCAGCTACTTGGGAGTCCGAGTCCGATATGAGGAGTCGGTATCCCCATCTTTTCTCAGACTCAGGTACTTTTCTATGTCCGTTCGAGGACGAACGTTTGTTTTAGAGGTGGAGATTGTGATGACCCAAAAGGTCATCCTGTATATATTTGGCTAAATCTGTGTTCTGAGGCCCCGAACGCCACCATTAATATCACCTCGATATGTGTGCGCATCCCGGGCGTGTTTCCGGGAAGCTTTTATGTGAAAACTTGATGAAAATGGAATTTTATAATAATTAATGGAATAGAGTCGACTTTGGTCAATATTTTTGGTAAACGGACCGGACCCGTGATTTGACGGTCCTGGAGGGTCCGTAGGAAAATATGGGACTCGGGCGTAAGCCCGTAATCGAATTCCGAGGTCCCAAGCCCGAGAAATAAATTTTTAAAGAAAATTATTTTTTGAAAATATTAAAGGTTTTTAAAAATGATAATTGATGTGAAAACCGTGTTACCGGGCCCGTATTATGGTTCCGGAGCCTGGAACTGGTTTACTATATGCTATGTGACTTATCTGTGAGATTTGGTGTAAAACGAACTTGAAATGACGTGATTCAGATCAAAATTGGAATAATTAAGCCTTATGAAAATTTAAGAAAATTCTATGAGTTTTGGGGTTTAATCCATTGATTTTGATGATATTTTGGTGATTTAAAAGCTTGAATAAGTCCGTAGGATGATTTGAGAGTCGTGTGTGTTTTTGGTTTTGAGTCCCGATGGCTCGGGTGAGTTTCGGGTAGCTAACGGGGTTGAAAAAGGACCTAGAATTTCTGGTGTAGAAGTCCATATCTGGTGTCTGGTGTTGTTCAGTGCGATCGCAGGTCTAGCTCCGCGATCGCATAGAGTTGAGCGAGGGGTGGGGGGTCTGATGACCTCTGCGATCGCATGGATGGGTCAGCGATCGCAGTGTAGGGAGCCCATATGTTCTGTGATCGCATTCCTGCTTCGCGATCGCGTAGTGTACCAAGGGAACTCGGTGGGGGCGAGGTGGTTCTTATCTGCGGTCGCGCCTTTTCCTCCGCGATCGCAGAGGTCTGTGGAGTTGACCTTCCGCGATCGCAGCCTTCCTTCTGCGGTTGCATAGTAGGGATTCCTATAGCTCTGCGATCGC
Source organism: Nicotiana undulata (assembly GCA_005239495.1). Lineage (NCBI taxonomy): Eukaryota > Viridiplantae > Streptophyta > Magnoliopsida > Solanales > Solanaceae > Nicotiana > Nicotiana undulata. Next base: position 94,015 of record ML294644.1, read on the forward strand.
AACCCTTCTTCCGCGATCGCAGAGAACAAAAATCGCCTAGTTATTTCCTTAAGTCAAAACATAATGTTATTTCGAGATTTCCACTTCTTCAACAATTCCTTCTTCTCCAAGACCCCATTGACGACCCCCCCAAGCTATTCTACCTTCATAACCTTTTGGGTAAGTGCTTCTAACACCAATTTCTTCCACTTCTCTTCCCTAATCACTAGAATCTAGGCCTAAAATCCTAAAATTAAAGTAGAAATTAGGGGTTTTGGGTAGAGTTAGGTTTTTGGGAAATTTGGTTAATTCAACCTCAATTTGAGGTTGGATTTCAAAAATAATTATATATTCTAACTCGTGGGGGTATGGGTGATCGGGTTTTGGTCTTAGCCTCGTGTTTGGACCAAGCGGGTCCGGGGTCGAATGTTGGTATTTTTGGAAGAATGCTTGGAAATGGATACTTAGGCTATGTAATTGATTTATTGAGTCATTATTGATATACTTGAGTTAATTATGTCTAGATAATACCATTCCGAAGTTGAATTCTAAAGGAAAGGCGGTGTTAGAGGGTTGATTGCTATATTTTGGACTCGAGGTAAGTGTCTTGCCTAACTTTGGTGAGGGAATAGGTATTGTGTGCTATGTGTTAAGTGTTTATCATGTTCAGTGCATATGTGAGGTGACGAGTACCTATGCATTGAGTGTCAAGAATGCCCGTGAGTCTATTTTTTATGAGAATCTTATTATTACTTCCATGTTCGTCACAATATGAATTTGTCTCTACTTGGAAGTTGAATATTGTGAAATCTCTGGGTGGTGAACTCATGATGTATTGGTTTGATTGAGAACCCAATTGTAAAGGATATATTGAGATGATTGTCTATAGCTGATACCCTTGCCGGGCAACTGTTATGATATTGACTGATACTTTCCCCTTGCTGGGTGATTTCGAGTTGTATTTCCACTATGCTGCATTCCTTGCCATTTATATTGTCATTGTTTTTGTGAGGAAGAGTGTAAAGCACGAAGGGTGATGTCGTGCCATGATTCACATTGATTACATCATAATTTTCATAGTGAGGAAGAGAGTAAAAGCACGAAGGGTGATGCCGTTCCATGATTTACATTGATTACATTGACATACATAATACATCGCATAGTGAGGAAGAGAGTAAAAGTACGAAGGGTGATGCCGTGCCATGTTTCATGATTATTTCATATCGTACATCGTATTGTGAGGAAGAGAGTAAAAGCACGAAGGGTGATGTCGTTCCATTATTTACATTTCTGGCATCTACATTGGTTTCCTTATCATTCATTTGTTAAATTGCGTTTTCTTGTCTGCTCTTCATGCTCATTTAACTGCTCTATCTCATATGTTCCTCTTTAACTGCTCTTGTATCCCCATACTTGTCTGTTTATCTCTTGCCTTGTTTTTCCATGCTTTGGGTTGTAGAATAGGACAGGTTAACGTTGTTGCTAAGTCCACCCTCGTCACTACTTCGGCCGAGGTTAGGCTCGGCACTTACTCAGTACATGGGGTCGGTTGTACTAATACTACACTGCACTTCTTAATGTTGTGCAGATCCCGCACCCGGACCCCATGGACAGCATTGAGGGAGTCACGTTCAGTCCACCCAGAGCTTCAAGGTATACCCACTGGCATTCGTGGGCCTTGGTTTCTCTTCTACCCTTGGATCTCTTATTGTCTTACATTTTCTGCTAGTTTCAAAGACAATGATGTATTTTCCTTTCAGACTTGTATTTAGCACTCTATAGAGAGTTCGTGAGTTGTGACATCCCGGTTTTTGGGGCTTATGCGACGTTCTGTATTTACTATTTCACTTAGCATTTTTGAATTATTATTCCATTTCCGCTGTTAAAAACTGTGAGGTGTTTTGTTATTTCTGTTAAGATGGTATCTCAATGTTAGATTAACTGTGCACGTAGGCTTGTTTAGCGGGTTCAACGTTAGACGCAGTCACGGCCTGAAGGGTGGGATTTCGGGTCGTGACAGGTAACCTCGAGACCAAAATCCCTCTGTGTGGAGGCATCAAAACTATAAGTCCCAAATGGAAAGATCAAAACTATAAGTCCTACGGGCATGATCAAAACTGTAAGTCCTACGGGCATGATCAAAATTGTAAGTCCTACGGGCATGATCAAAGCTGTAAGACCTCAAGTAAGGCATGTCCAAATCTTATGACCTTATAAAAGAAACAATCCTGATTTTAAAGTCGAGGCTATATATTCGAACTTGTAAGACCCCTAAAAAGGCAAACCCTCTAATATAGATGCCAAGGATACCTCACTCAGAGACCATAGGCTACGGCCAAACACGACGACTCTGGCCGATAGGCTATGGCCAAACATAACGACTCTGGTCGATAGGCTCCGGCAAAACTAACGCGACTCGGGGACGCCCAACCATCGCCACAAAATTAAATCCTCCGAGAATATTTCGGAAAGAACTGGTTAAAACATGCTACCCTCGGCACAAGCAAAAGAGCTTCAATCATTTTCATGTCAGCTCCGAAGAACGAAAAGGATCGAGACAATTCAGCCATAGGGAAAAACCTTCCAAGGTGATCATTTATCGTCACATAACGACTCGTAATCGAGGTTCTTTTCGGGCCGTCGAAGAGTCAGACGAACACAAAAATTTGAATAAGTATTTGGCGAGGGAAACTATAGCCATACTAAAGGTCGTATCGACCCAGCGCGTAAGAGCCTTGGCGCAAACTTACAAAGCCTCAGGGCTAATTTTGAAAACCTGAGGGTCGATGAGCTCGAGCCGTAACCCGATTCGAGGACTGAGCCTGAAACCGTTAACTAAAATTCCTAAAGGCAAAATGCATAGGAGCCTCCGGGCCAACCTCAAAAGTCCTACGGACCAATTAAAGGTCGCATCGACCTCATGCTCAAAATCCTGACTGCCAGCTTAAAGAGCCTCAGAGCTAATTCGAGAACCTAAGGGTCGATGAGCTCGAGTCGGATTCCGACTTGAAGACTGAGCCCTAAACGGTTAACTAACAGCGCCTAAGGGTCGAAGTGTAAGACCCCAAGAACCAGCATAAGAGAATCTCAAGATCCACTTCAAAACCTAAAGGTTTAAAAATTCAAACCAAAACGTAATTCGCGGGCTAAGATGTTCAAGTTTCAGCCATTACGAAATTGTTCATAAAAAAAAAAAAAAAAAATTAAGGACTTGCCCTGAAGACCGAATCTCGGACCAATGGCAAATGAGCTCGGCAATCCGTTACAAAAGATCAAGGCGAAACAAGAAATGATGAAAGGTTGCTCATATATACATACATTGAAAGATGAAAGGATCGTATCCATAGGACTTGTGTCCAAAGCTCCTACAAAGGGGGAAAATAAATATAGCCTTAGTCTATCGTCGGGGCTGCGCTTTCAACGGCACCTTCGGGGACTATGCCCTCTACAGTTCCAGTTCGATCTTCGGAGGTTTCAACGACCTTTTCCCCTCGGGGGTTTTTCTTCCAAGCCTCTACTCGATTCACCTTCGGAGGTAAGCAAGGCAGCAGCACCCAAGTTCGAGCAAGCCCCCACTCGGGGACTATTCACAAAGCCCCAGGGTTTTCTTTATCTCGAGTTCGAGCGAACGCTCACTCGATTGTTAAGCCTAAGGGCTACCCAAGTTCGAACAAGACCCAACTCGGGGACTATTCACAAAGCCCCAGGGTTATCTTTATCTCGAGTTCGAGCGAACGCTCACTCGACTATTAAGCCTAAGGGCTACCCAAGTTCGAGCAAGCCCCCACTCGGGGACTATCCGCATAGCCCCAGGGCTATATTTATTTCGGGTTCGAGCAAACGCTCACCCCACCATTAAGTCCAAAGGCTACCTGAGCTCAGGAAAATTCTCACTCGAGGGTTGTCAACAGGATACCTTTATTTCGAGAGTCGAGACCCAACTCTCACTCAACTCAGGCCCAGAAGTCCCGATGACCAAAGTTCACATCAGATCGATCCAAGCTTAGTCTGACAGACAACTAAAAACTTTAAGAAACATCACATTAATCGACTAAAAACCTAAGGGTTTATCATGTTACGATTCTAATACTTGAACCAACTGTTAGAGCCATACATTTTAATTTTCACAAACGAAGACGGAGCAAAATTCGACACAAATCGAAGGCAAATTAAAGAAGATCCTTTATTAATAAGAGATGAGTACAAAACCGGCAAGGGCCCTTACATAGAAACAAAGAAGCAAAAAATAGCAGCAAAAGTCCTAATCTACTTTCGAGGGTGTATCCTCAAGGGAAACATCTTCGAGAACGTCCTCCTCCAGGATTCTATTTCAAATATTTAAAGAGGCGCCTTCGAGGACCCCGTCAGAGACAGTAATACATGGAGAAAATGATATAGCCTATCAAATAGCAAAAGCTTTTAACAGGCAAAGAGAATTGTGGCCTGCTGAAAAATTTGGCGGATACGGATCTCGCCAGCACTACTGATGTGAAGCCACTTCTTAAGACATTGTACCGGTGTGGGATGCAAAAGTTAGTAGACAGCGCCACCTCACTCCGCAAAAAATGAAAAGAATGATGCACCACACCAGGTTCAGGTTAAGAGAGATGAGCAATAGAGTAAGGACCATATATCTTCCAATACGAAAAACATCTGGCACCCTTCTCTCATTATTTCAAGAAAAAAACAACAACTCAGTGTAATCCCAATCGGTGGGGAAGAGCGTTGAACAAAAAAGGCCAAGGCATAACTGGAAAAGTTGTTTCTGTATGACCTTATGGCCACATGTTTGAACCATAAAAATAGAAATTTGGAGAAGAATGTAGAGGAGGGGAAGGATCAAGGTCTGCAGAAGAAAGAATGAGTAAGTTTTGGCCCAAACAATCCCCCATTTATAGGGAGACGGTAGGATAACTGGTGGCGCAATCAATGCTCTGGGGGAAACAAATCGACATAGCAATCAACACTTTTGGGGAAATGAATCGACGGCATAATTCAATGTTTCTAGGGAGACGAACCGACGAGATATCTCAACCACCTCAAAAGCTTACGTCACAAGCATGACATCATCATGAGAAGACCGAGAAAATCAAGATCAAAACCGTTTCTTATCCTTACACTCTAAGAAATGCAGGGACTATTTATATACGGCTAAACTCGGAGAGACCGATTTTATATCTATTATGGCATTCCATAGCCTGATTCGCGTAAGACTCGAAAGTACGGCTCGAGGATCGAGCCTAATTGTTCCCTGCGTTCGACATCGGGGAAATACAGATCGGTGACTCGAACTAGCAAGCAGCGCGTGGGCAAAGGCAGTCAAGTCTGCAATAGAGAACAAATTCGTACTATGACATTAAATAATTGTACCAGTTGTATGACTTTGTAATAAATGCTTATGTACTATGTTGGGATTTTCCCTCCTATATAAAAGTAACCCTTATCATTTTTTGCACGACATATTCAATACAAGGAACAAGAACACTCTCTGCTTTCTAACTCAAATATCTTCTATTGTCTCTTTACCTATTTATTACTTGTATTTATTGTATTTCATTAATTGTCTTCCATTTATTATCCATCATTGATAATAAATAGCCTCATACGAGGCCCATAGAATTTTTACAGCTTCATCGATCCCACATCACTAACCCCAAGCCTCGACCTCAAGGACCTATCTCGGTCTGCTCGGAACCCCCCGACCTAAGGCAGTCTAGTTTTCCTATCTTCGATTTCGTATCATTTTACCGTATTTATTTACTCACACATAGCATCTACTGATTGAAAACTAGCATTAAAATAAATCGCATATTTTTAGAACCACACAATCAAATTTAATTGTATTTACCATTTTCAAGATAAACAAATGTTTGGTCACCGCATTCGCGACCTTGAGGGTGCATTCGCGTAGAAGGTTTGTTAGACACTGAGGATTTTGTTCTTCGCGATCGAGTGTAATTATCGATGATCGCGCTATGTATTCACTGGGCAGCAGCTTTAAAATTTCAAATCGAGGGTTAGAGTATTATTTTCACATTTTGAGTTAGAGAGCCCAGTTTTGGGCGATTTTGGAGGGGATTTACACATCTTGGATCGGGGTAGGTGTTTTTAACTCGGATTCATAATCTTTCCATGATTCATATTTGTTTTAGTTTTTAATTAGTGAATTAAGGTAAAGAAATGGGGGATTTTGTGAAAACTTTGGAAAAAATGAAAAATGGAGGTTTGAAGGTCGATTTGATGTCAGAGTTGGATGATTTTGGTATGGTTGGACTCGTGAGTGAATGTGTATTGGATTTTGTGAATTTTGTAGGGTTTCGAGGCGTGGGCCCGGGGTTAACTTTTTGGTTTTGGTTAAAGACATTAGCTTTATCGTTTAAAACCAATTCCTATAGCTTTTATTGATAGTATTACAATATTGTTTGCTAAATTTGAGCCTCCCGGAGATTGATACACGCGGGAAGGGCTTGCTAGCGGAGTGATTTGATTTGCTTGAGATACTAGCGGAGTGATTTGATTTGCTTGAGATAAGCATCTTATATAAAATCGGTTGAGGCACTAGTTGCCTGAATTATTGTGATAGCTATGTGTTATTAGGTGCGCACATGTGTGGGGTTTGAGCCCATGTGCTAACATCGGGGGTATTTACGCATGCGCGGGTTGTGCTTAGGCTACGATATGCCTAGATTTGATTGTTAAGCTTTAAGCTATGATGTTTCTCACATGTGTGACATTGTTGTGAACTATTCGAGTCATGTTACAGTCTACCTAGAGGTTTAATCCCTGATTGAACTTGATAAATGCTATTCTGTGATAAAATAACCGATTTGAGCTATGATAGAACACTTTGCACACGACTACACTTTAGCATGTAATTTATACCAATACGGGAGCATGAGATTTGATATTCATTCATCATATACATGTATTCTTGTTTATTTGGTCCTATGTGATACGATTGTATTGGGTGCATGTGATCACGTCGGGCAGATTGTTGTTGTTATGCTTGTGACCATGCCGGGCATATTGTTGTTGTTATGCTTGTGACCATGCCGAGCGGATTATGATATTGAGCATGTGACCACGTCGGGCTCGTAGCATGTTGTATTGGTCGTGCTTGCATGTGGATATGGACCCATCCCCATAGGGTCACCCTCTCATGTTTCTTTTTTGATGGTGTACGCGTGGTTATTGAGGAAAACAAATCAATGGTTTGGTACGGATATGGAAAGGTTGACGAAAACTGGCCAGTGTTTGTTTGGATTTTGCATTTTATCTTTACTTGCAATTTCCTTGAGTATTTATCTGATTTAACTACATATCATCTCTATAATATTGACCGAGTAGAGTATTTGAGAAACTGAACACATACACACATAGATGTTTTTGCCTATGGTTTATGACTTGATTTCATTATTGTTCTGTACTTGTTTAAAAGATGAAACTATACAAGTGATAGCTAGCATCATTTAATATTTTTTCTTCTTTTAAATCACCATGATTAGTTATGATACTTAATGAGTACATTGGATCAATTGTACTCGTACTACACTCTGCACTTAATTGTGCAGGTCCAGGTGTGGGGACCAGTAATCAACTGTAGACTTGCTTGTTGGACTATCTGCGAGAGGCGAAGTAGAGATGCACCCTTGGTTGCAGTTTGACTTGTCTTTTCCTTACATACATTGTTTAGACAGTGTTGTTATTGTTCAGTTTCATACTTGTATCCAGTTGTAGAGCTCATGACTTCATATTTGCCAGTTTCTAGGGATTTACTTTTGTATTAGCTGTATTTGTTTTATTGAGATTTAAGTTATGATATTCCTATGGGTTTCATTGTACTATTTTCCTTTATTATCATGTTTTGGCTTGCCTAGTCGATGTGTTAGGATCCATCACGACATGTTTGGATTTTGGGTCGTGACAATCAAAGCCTAAGCGCCACCCCGAGCATGAGTAGATACTCTGGTACACGCACATGGGCTCAACCTCACACATGTGCGCCACCCATAGCACATAGTCATCACAAATAACTTAGGTAACTAGTGCCCCAACCAAGTTTTGGTAAGATACTTACCTCAAGAAAGCCAAATCAATACTCTAGAAATCCCTTCCCACCTGAATCAACCTCTGAACGGCTCCAATCTAGCCAAAATAACTATATAATATCAATAAAAGCCATAGGAATCAATCTCAAACAAAAAAGCTTCGATCTTTAACAAAAATCAAAAAGCCAACCCAAAAGCTCAACTCGGGGCTGCCTCCAGGAACCCGACAAAAGTAACAATTACATACAACTAAGTGAATATGACTCCAACCATACAAGTTTCATCCAATTTTGACTCTGAATCAACAAATCCTCATTTTTCATTTTAGAAAAGTTTGCAAAAATCCCCAATTTTTTCCAGTTAAATACACCAATCAAACGCTAAAATCAAGGTTGGAATCATGAATAATAAACAAATCTGAATCAAAAACACTTATCCCAATCCAAATCGTGAAAACCCCTTCAAAAATCTCCGAAATTCGAGTTCCAAATCTCAATATATGTTAAAAATGACAAAAACCCTCGAAAAAGAGTACTTAAGGGTCTGCCCAAGCATACCCTTCGCGAACACGGCATTTGTCTCGCGTTCGCGAAGCATAAAAATTACGACTGTATGAAATACCCTTCTCGTTTGCGTCGATACACTCGTGAAGGCGATGAAGAACACACCTACCTTTACGTGAACGCGGCCAGTACCTCGCGAACGCGTAGGCCAATTACTCCCAGCTCCTAGCCGCTTCGCAAACACGGCGCCCAACAGCGAACGCGATGAAGAGAGATATCCCAACTCACACTATCCCTCTGTGAACGTGACTGCCTTGTCGCAATTGTGATGAAAAAATACAGACACTACAAATCAAGAAGTCCGAAACAAAGGGGGAATGGTCAGAAACCACCGCAAAATACCCTTGAGGCCCCCTGGATCCCGTCCAATGACACCAACCAATCCCAAAACATAAAACGAACCTACTCGAGGCCTCAAATCACACAAAATAACATCAAAAGCACGAATCACGCCTCAATCCAAACTTAATGAACTAATCAAAATTTTCGAATTCAAAACTTAAGTCGAACATGCCAAACAACTCGAAATGGCCTCAAATTTTGCATACAAGTCCCAAAAGACACAATGGACCTATTCCAACTCCCGGAACCACATTCTAAACATGATATCATCAAAGTCAACTCACGGTCAAACCTATGAACCTTCCAAATCTTCAAGATTCCAACTTTCGCCAAATATGATCAAATCAGCCTAGGAACCTCTAATTAAAATCCAAACATACGCTTAAGTCCAAAATCACTATACGATTTCTAAACCATCAAAACACCATTATGAGGTCGTTTACACAAAAGTTAAACCTCGGTAAACTCTTACAACTTAAGCTTCGAAACATGGGACTAAGTGTCCCAATTCTCTCCAAAACATTCCTGAACGCAAACCAACCATCCCCGTATGTCATATAACAACAAATAGAAATACATAAATCATCAAATAGGGGAACAAGGCTAAAATACGCAAAACGAACAGCCGGGTCATTACACATGGAGCAAATCCTGATATCATCAATCAAGTCTACAAGTAGAAACACCGTAAATTTCTAATTTTGGCATGCTTTTCAGATGAGATAAAATACAACATCAGTTCTCTTAAATATTTTCATAACCACGAGCCAGTCAACGTTCATATATATGTATTAGCCACTACATGGGTCTAAGCTACCAATGTATGCTCATGATCCAATATCTATTTATATAAGAGCCATTACATGAGTCTATGTTATCAATGCATGATAACGATTCAATCAATACCTCACTACATAAATAATATACCTGACACTGGCCAAGTGTCCCCACTAGGACCAATCTAGTTGCCTGCACTCAGAGGGCCCAAATTGACAAAAGTAATCACCCAACTTCGAAGGGACATATCCATATCGAAGTGTTGTTGCAAAGTGCAACGCAATCCACTAATAATAACATTGCAGCGTTCCACCTGATCCAATAATATTACCATTATGGCGTACAACCTGATCCATACATAATATCATTTCAACATGGAACCTGATCCATAAAAATACAATAACCAATATCCTCTATCACTGTCCTTGGTGCCAAAATTCTAAACTTTCCTCAATATCTAAATTTGCAACTCGGGAATATGTATATGAATGATATGATAAAGAAGGACCAGCACTTAATAATAAAATACGGATAAATATTACATGAATAAGAGGTGGCTAAGGCTAATCATTTCAGCTTTCTATAATACTTCAATTTTCTTATTTAATACTTTAAGTATGATCATGATATCAACACAAGCAAAGACCGCAAAAGCCAACAAATCTTGAGTCAAGTATGGAAATTGTATGACTACGACTAAATAGAAAGGCCAACAAGGGGAAATAAGCCCATCATATCCAAATCAACAAGATATAACTATAGAATGGCTTCTAATTATGATTCAGATTCATCACATAGTCATAGAATCAAAAAAACATTAATAAGCAATTCATAAAGTTTAAGGCATATTATAAGCATAACTTTGTCCGTATAGGGTCATAACCTTGCTACGTATATGAGCTTTCCACCTCGCATATATGTGATGCCTAAATCATGCAACAAATAGCAAACATATCACCTATGGGGGCAATTCACTCTTTAAAGGATAGACAAGGACTTACCTCCTTCTAGCACGCTTTAATTAAAAAAACAATAGTATTTCCTTTCAAATCCAACACCAAACAACTCAAATCTTGTCAAATATCACTAAAATAAGTCAATACAGGCTTTAGCAATTGATTCCATATCAAAAAGATTCAATCTTTAACCCAAAACAAAAAGTCAACAAAACGTCATCCTGGGGACCCGGGCCTGGAATCCAAAATTGATCATAGATATAGTTTACCAATAATCCCATGATTCCAAATATATGATTACATTCCAAATTAGGATCTAATTTTATAATCAAAACTTCCAAAATCACTCTCTTAAGTTCCTGCCAAAAACCCCAATTTTTACGCCTTAAATCCATATATTAGGGGTTGAAAATCCACATAGATTTTTGAAATATAATCATAAATCAGTAGAAATCACTTACCTTGGGTGAACATCCTCTTGAAGAATCACCTCTCTCGAAGACTAGAGGACAAAATCTGAAAGAATGGGCGAAAATCCCGAAAATCCACTTAATATATGTTGCCCATTGACACTACGGGATCGTGAAACACAAAAACATTGCTTCCTAAATACCTCCTAGTAATCGGGAAAGAACGCTCCCCCCCCCCCAAATATCGCAAAATCCAAAAGTCCAACACTTCGCGAATGCGAGACCCATTCAATAAACGGGAAGGCCAAAAATTCCCAGCCTACCTCATCCTCTTCGTTAACGCGGTCAACAACAAAGACTAGCTCCTCCATACTACGTGATCGCAACTCTAAGAACACGAATTTCGTGAACATCCATCCTACCAACTTCTCTTATCCACGATCGCGAGGCCCGACTCCACTATCGTGAAGCATTGCCCTGTATTAGAAAATAAATAATGCAAAACTCAACCGAATGGTTTGGAACCACCCTAAATCACGACTGATCCCCCCAAAACCTCGTCTAATCATTCCAACAAGTCCATATATTTCCGAAAAACTTGTCTTATGGTTCAAAAAATTAAAAACAACAACAAAAATAATAATCAAAGATAAAATCCATCTTTTAACTTCCAAACATTCCAACTTTACTAAATGCATCTAAATCACACTTAGACATTTCGGATTACAACCAAATTTCACACACAAGTTCAATCAGAAAAATGAACCTATTGAGGTATCAAAACCACAATCGGAGTCCGATAACACCAAACCCAACTTCTAGTCAAACTTAAGAATTCTCCAATTTTCAAATTTCCAACTTTCACAAATATAGAAAACCCTTCTAAGAACCTCCAAATCCGAATACACGCCCAATTCCAAAATCACCATACAAACTTATTGAAATCATCAAATTCTGATTCCGGGGTCGTTTACTCAAAAGTCAATCCTTGGTCAACTATTCCAACTTAAAACATCCATAATGAATATTTCTCTTCCAAACCACCTTCGTACCTGTCATAAATCAAAATCAACCATACTCTCAAGTCATGATACATCTTATGAAACCACGCAAGGTCTCAGTTCACATAACCAAAATGTCGGAACTCATAGCGACCATTGAGCAGTTACATTTTACCTCCACTTAAACATGCGTTAATCCTTCAACGTGCCAAGAGTCATTCTAAATCCGTCAAATAATTGTACAAACTCAACATACACACACCCAGGAGTGATCCAATGCTACTTCAATCCATATACATCGATTAACGCATTCCTGATTGAAGATTCTTCCTTCAACCTTAGCCTATAAGCCTTTGAGCAAAATTTTAATATTCAGAACTTCCTCTAGATCTTATTCTTGTTTATATACACCGTTTAAATCCCCACAAGCTACATCAACTCATAAATGTACTTACAAGACGTAACCACGTGATGCAACCCATAACTCATACACTCATAGCAATATCTTTAGACTGCAATAGCTGCTCATTACCAAATATGGTACTGGTAATATACCTCATATCAAATAAGATCTTGTTTCAAACCTTTGCAACAGTGGTAATGATGAAATAAATGTGCAGAACTCATAACCACCCGGAATCAACAAGTCGTTGTAACGACCCGGCCGGTCGTTCCGTGAGATTAGCCATGTTTCCCCTATTTCAACTTTGTTATGTGTTAATTAACCTACTTATGATGTTTTGGGTTGGTTTGTTTGGATTCAGATTGGTCGTGGTGAGAATTGAGACACTTAGTCTCCTAAATTGGCTTAACAATGAAAAAAAGTCAACTGGAGTTGACATATTGGTAAACGACCTCGGAATATAGATTTTATGGCTCGGATAGCTTCGTGAGGTTATTTGGGAATTTAGGAGTGTGTTTGGAATGTAGTTTTGATGTACGGATTGGGATTAGGCTTGAAATGGCGAAAGTGAGTTTTTGGCGATTCTGGTCGGCAATGGAAAATAGGCTATCGAGGTCGGAATGGAATTCCAGAAGTTGGAACATGTTTGTAGTGTCATTTTAGATGTGTGTGCAAAGTTTGAGGTCAATCGGGCATGTTTTGGGTAGTTTCGGCATCATTGGCGAAATTTAGAAATCTCAAAGTTCATAGGCTTGAATCCGATGTGATTTGGGTGTTTGGCGTTGTTTTAGGTGTTTCGAAGGCTCAACTAAGTTTGAATGATGTTCTGAGATGTGTTGGCATGTTTGGTTGAGGTCACGAGGGTCTCGAGTGAGTTTCGTGTGGTTAACGGATCGATATTTGGTTTTGGGAGATAGCAGATTTTCTGGTGTTGTTGCAAAGAAAAATTGTTCTATGCGGTCGTGTTGGGGTCCCGCGTTCGCGAAAAGTTAGTAGGGGGAGCTGGAGAATTGTGCTATGCGTTCGTGTAGGGGGTGATGTGACACGGAGGGTTGGCAGTGTGGTTCTATGCGTTTGCACCTGAGGAACGCGTTCACAAAGGTTTGTTGGCAGTCGGGGACCCCGGGCCCAGTTGGCCTATGCGTTCTCGTGGGAGCGGACGCGTTCGCGAGGGTATGAGAGAGTAAAGCTTCGCGTTCGCGAATCAGTGACCGCGTTTCCGAAGGGTTTTTTGGTGGCCATGTGTGTTTATCTTACGCGAATGCATGGGTTGGCCGCGTTCGCGTAGAAGGGTCTGGGCAGAGTATATAAGACCCCTCCTTCGCGATTTTCAGCCCACTTTTCACCATTGTTTGGACATAATTGAAGCTTTTGATAGAGATTAAGGAGGGAATCAAAGGGAAAACACTTGGAGGTAATATTTTTGACTGCAAAACTCGATGTTATGTTGATTTCTAAGTGATTAAACCTGAAATTAATGGGATTTAAATCCAAAATTGGGGAAGTTAGGGCATGGGAAATTGGAGAGTTTAATTGAGTAATTGAAGGGGAAATTATGGTCCGATTTTGATGGTCTTGGTATGTATAGACTCGTGGGATGATGAGGATTCTGGATTTGTAATTTCTATCGAATTCTGAGACATGGGCCCGGGGTCGGGTTTGGCCAATTTCGGGATTTGTGCCTAATTGTGATAATTTTTTAATGGATTTAGTCTCCCTAGCATATTTTGATGTTATTAATCTTATTTTAATAGACTTGGAGCATTTGGGAGCCGATTCAAGAGGCAATAACATCGCGGAGTAGTTTTCGGTCCGGTTTGAGGTAAGTAACGATTGTAACTCTAGACCTGAGGGTATGAAACCCCAGTATTTCTTATTATTTTTGTAAATGAGGTGACGCACATGCTAGGTGATGAGCGTGTGGGCGTGAACCGATAGGGATTATGACTTGGTCCGTCATGTAGCGGCTATTAAGTTGCGTATTTGATTTGAAATCATATGACATCCTGTGTTTTAAAGATTTATACGTTATTATGGGATGTATGCCATGTTTGGGCCCTTGTGTCGACCTGTTTAGACCCTCAGGGGTATTTTTCCACTATTCTCACATTATTTTGATAGAAAATCTATTAACTCAGTCATGCTTTATATCTATTGTTGTTATCACTGTATCATCCTGTTTTAGCATACTGTGAGGTACTTCGGGCTGAATCCCGTGAGTTGAGGTGAGTTGCCCGAGTGGCTTGTGAGGATGACTGAGTGAGGCCGAGAGCTGAGTTGTGAGGATAGTTATGGATCGGGTTGCATGCCGCAGCACATATTATATGGATCGGGTTGCACGCCGCAGCTATATATATATTAGATCGGGCTGCACGCCGCAACAATATAGCGCTTGGGCTGTAGGAGCCCCTCCGGAGTTTGTACACCTCCAGTGAGCGCAGTCGGCTATAACTTGGATTGGGTTGCACGCCGCAGCGTATGTTATGTGGATCGGGCTGCACCCCGCAGCGGTTATGTGTATACATGGTACCTGTGGAGTGAGAGTGCTGAGTGTGAGCATTGACTTATGATAGTGGAGTCACGAGTGACTGAGAGACCTTGTCTACGAGTGATATTGTGCCTGAGAGGCTGTTATATTGTGAAATCATTGTTTTCTCACTTTTCCTTACACTGAGTCTCTTTGATAACTGCTAGATTACCATTTTTTTGCAAGTTTTAAAAGGGAAAAACTGGAATTTCTAAAGTATTTGGCAAATGTAGACTTGACTCGATTTATTTACCTTTACTGGCACCTATTTTGAGAAATTATGAATTTCAATGCTCGTCACTGCACTCAAGTCTTTAGTTATGGTTGTTATTTACTGAGTTGGCGTACTCACGTTAATCCCTACACCGTGTGTGCAGATCCAGGTACCCGTTCAGAGCGCTAGCTGACTTCTCTCTTACTTGGAGCCTGATCGAGGATAGAGGTAGCTACTCGGCGTTCACAGCTAGCCTTCTTTCCTTTCCTAGTTCATAGCTTTCTTGTATTTTCTGGACTTGTATTAGTAAAGGCATGTTATCATACAGTGTGTTTACTTCTTTAGATGTTGTGATAGTTGACTCCGGGTGTTGGGGCCATGTTTAGGATGGGTCTTTTCTATTATTATTGCTGTTAAACATGTTCTTAAACGAAAATATTAAATGAGATATTTTGCCTTATGATTTAAAGGAATCTTTATCTGTTATTCTCAATAGTTTGGCTAGCCTAGTTTCACGATAGGCGCCATCACAGCCTGTATTGATTTAAGGTCGTGATAGTCGTGGAGTTCTCTCGCCTGACAAGAAACACCACCAAATTTTGAGCTGATTAATGACATTCTTCTTCCAAACACACCTTATTAAAATACGATTGCACTAATTCCATGTCAAATAACCTTTTCACACCCACTACAAGTTGCTTGACCGTAACAAATTCCACCTAGAACCTCATACAATGCGATTTGGGCACCAAACAAGCAACATCAAATATAACCAATAATGGAAAGAGAACCAAATAAGAGAAGTATTCAACAAGTATAGAATATATAACAACAAAATTATAATGCTATAAAACCATCCCAACTAACACAGGTATCAAGTAAGTTCACACAATAAGAAATAGGAAATAAGAAAAGATATAGCACAATTCAAGGCAAGAAGTAAGCTAGAACACCCCTCATGCTTATACCCATTACAACGCATATGCACTCGTCGCCTTACATATACTCCGTTATCACACATAGATGACGAAGAAAATAGACCAAAATATGTCCTAATTCCTTCAAATCAAGGTTAACCACGATACTTACCTCTTTTCGGAATAGGATCAACAAGCTAACACGGATTTCCCTCTAGAACAATCCTCCAAAACACCCCAAATCTAAGTCAAATATTACTCAAAGAAGTCAAAACAAACTTTAGAAACTACCCATGTACGAAAAACATTTGATCTTAACATATTTGAAAAAGTCAACAATAAGTTAACACGGGCCCATATGGTCGATATTCAAAATCAAGACCAAATCCTTATTATCCATTCACCCTCGAGTCCAAATATGTGATTTGTTTCGAGATTCAACCTCAATTTGAAGTCTAAATCTCGATTTTACAAAATCCTTAATTTCTACCCATAACCCCAATATCAACTCTATGAAATCTTAAATTTGATAGTGAAAATGTCACGACCCAAACCGATGGGCCGCGACAGGTGCCCGAGTCCTACCTGTCAAACACCATTAAACATGCATTTAAGATATAAAAATGAATAACATATGCAAGGAAAACTTGTCCAAAAGACATATGTACATATACATGCGGAAATACAGTGGGTCGAGCCGACAAAGCTACTATAGACAACTATATACCCAAAATTGGAAGCCGACAAGGCCACATACTATCCAACTACATAACTGTCTACAGACCTATAATAGAAATACAACTGTACAAAGACGGACTGAGCCACGTCATACCCATAAATATATATACAAACATATCGTACCAAAATCAAAAGTAGCTCCGGATCAAATGGAGCACGCCAACTCTCGTTGATCAAGGATCCTAAGAAGGGGGACCGTCGACTTGCCTACCTGCACTTGCGGGCATGAAACGTAGGCTCCGGGAAATAGGGTGTCAGTACTATAATGTACTGAGTATGTAAGGCATGAAAATTAGTACATAAAAGACATAGATGAAACATGAAATAAAGGAATCCATCTGTAAGTTTGAATAACTTTGTAAATTCTGAAACATTTAAAATGTCATGCACGTGCATATAAATGTCGTGTCATGCATAGGTATAGGTGTACATAATATCATCAAGCCTTTGAGGGCATCCCATCATATCGTCTCGACAACATCATCAACATATACCAACTGATCAGGTGGTGATGCGTATATAATGATGTAACCTTTTTCCCATATCCCATATCCATTTAATATACATATATACGCGTATATTACACCATCTGTTCATGGGTCAATGTACATGTATAAATGCATGAAATGCATAAGAAATGCGTTGATAAGATTTTATCGAAAATCCATAAAAATCAATATACCTTTCGTCTAAACTTTGTCAATTACATATTTTTCTGAGACCCATGATCAGAAGATATAATAATAATTCACTTGGGGAATCAAAAATATACACACCCCTAGTATTTCTATGGATAGAGTAATTTATGAAAGTTGCGTATTTTGCTCGTTTCTTTTGTATTATTTGAATCATACCAAAAAGAAAGAAGGGATAGCCTTAACATACCTAGAGTAGGGAAAAATCCGTATAATATTCTTGGAAAAGATTGCACCGTACTCCTTTAGAATCACAAAATTTTACGTTGCTACGGTTCTAACAATTCTCGTTGAAATTATTTGGTTGCAAGAATTTTGTTGAAAGCTTGTTGGATGGAGTTTGAGCGTCTGGTTTGAAAATGTCTTGAATATGAATTTAGGAAGAAACCAAACTTTGTAATGTCAATGAAACCAAACTTGTAATGTCTTAAACTTAATTACACGTAAGTGTCTTATTACTTTAGATGGCACTAAGCCAATGTGACTAAGAGTCATAGGTCTTAGTAGTGGATTGCTTCCACGTGGGGGTGAGGGTGAGAATTATTAATGTTTATCCACTTATTAGGTAATTGGGTAATATCCCGTTATTCGGTAATTAACCAATTATCCGCATAATTAAGAATTATCTCAAATTACTTAAAATACTCCTCATTTTTGATATACTTTATACATCATACTATCACGGTCATATGGTACCTTGTATGGTACTAGTCCATAAGTATCGGGTATTATAACTCGGACTGTATTTTATCCCAAATCGGCAACCTTCAATGAAACTCATTTTCTTTAATTCGTGTACCCTTTATCTTTCATGGAACTTACTTACCGCTTGTTATAAATGGCATATATACATTAACCTCAATATAATCTCATCCCCGAGTCTATGTCAATTAACTGGACATGAAGCTTTAACGTACTAAAACGCGAGATGTAATAGCAAATTCATGAAAAATAATTAAAATTGAACAAAAACAAGTTAAAGATAATAACCTATGAAGTTGAGAATAAGTTTCTCTCCAAAATAGCCTCTATGTAGAGTCTAGGTCTCAAAAATGGAGTAAAATAAGCTAAGTCCCGAAATCCCAACCTTTTACCTGTTGCAGATATTGTAATTGCGAACTCTTATTCGCAATTACAATGTTCGCTAAAGCGAACCACTGATCATAAATGTGAATAGTCTCTTAGCCTATCAGATGTCGCAACTACGACTAAACCTTCAGACTTGAGAAGGTTGCAACGCCCAACCTGATCTTAAATATCAATACTAACAATTGTCCATACTGTTACGATGCGCAACCCCATCCCAATCAAATAACAATATCGTTGCGGTGCATAACCTGATCCCATCATATAAGTTCATTAGATAATGCTCAATAATAATCAACACGGCAAGTCTCACAACATAATATTAAAGGAAGCTAGAACTCATATGTTCACCAAGGAAGTACGAGCACTAACACGGAAGATCACATGGTACATTATCCAAGAAACTACTCACACGACAAACACTAACAAGATTAAAAACAAGTTGTAACACAAGAACAGTTTGAGGTCATACAACACAACGTAACACAATAGAATAAAAGAAGGAACATGTAAGACAATAAGGCACATAAGGACATGAAATAAGTGAAAACATTCACCTAATAACAGGAGAGAGAGCATGTAACAAGTAGTGATAGTTTATAAGTGAAAACATTATATGTCAAGTAACACAAGTATCAAGTAAGGTCACATAATGAGGAATAATACAAAATAAGATAAGACATAGCACAATTCATGGCAAGAAGTAAGCTGGAACACACCGCATGCTTATACTCATGACAACGTATATGCACTCGTCGCCTTACATATACGCCGTTCTTACACATATATCACGAAGAAAATAGACCAAAACATGTCCTAATTCCCTCAAATCAATGTTAACCACGATACTTACCTCTTTTCGGAATAGGATCAACAAGACAACACAGATTTCCCTTTAGAACAAGCCTCCAAACCACCCAAATCTAAGTCACATATTACTCAAGTAAGTCAAAATAAACTTTAGAAACTACCCTTGTACGAAAAACATTCGATCTTTAACATATTTGAAAAAGTTAACACGGGCCCACATGGTCGATATTCAAAATTAAGACCAAATCCTGATTACCCATTCACTCTCGAGTCCAAATATCTTATTTGTTTCGAGATTCAACCTCAATTTGAGGTCTAAATCTCAATTTTTACAAAATCCTTAATTTCTACCCATAACCCCAATATGTACTCTATGAAATATTAGATTTGATAGTGGAAATTCATGAAAAAATAATAATAATTGACTAAAAATAAGTTAAAGTTAATAACCTATGAAGTTGGGAAGAATTTGCTCTCCAAAATCGCCTCTATATGGAGTCTAGGTCTCAAAAATGGAGTAAAATAAGCTAAGCCCCGAAATCCCAACCTTTTACCCGGTTGCAGATATCGTAATTGCGAACTCTTATTCGCAATTGCGATGTTTGCTAAAGAAAACCACTGATCACAAATGTGAATAGTTTCTTAGACTATCAGATGTCGCAACTACGACTAAACCTTCACACTTGAGAAGGAAAAGCCTCTCGCAAAAGCGAATAAAGCTTCGCCAATGCGAAGTTGTCTGCATGCTGCCCAGTTGTCACAATTGCGAGATATTACTCACAATTGCGAAGCCCACCAGCTCACTCAAATGCGAGCTAGCACTTGCAAATGGGAGGCTCGCATTTGCAAACTAACCCTTGCAAATGTAAGGCCTACAGCACCAACAAATCCTAGCTTTTCCAAAATAGTCTGAAACTCATTGAAAACCCACTCGGGCCCCTCGGGCTCCAATTTGAACATCCACACAAGTGTAATGTCATCATAAGAACTGGCTCGTAAGCTCAATTCATCAAATTAACACCTAAATTCAAGAATCAAATGGCAAAACTCAAAGAACTTCAATGTTCATACTTCAAATTTCTATTTTTCATATAAAGCGCCGAAACAACCACGGGTCACCCACGATCCCAACCAAACATGCGTACAAGCCCAAAATAATCATATGAACCTACCAGAATCGTTAAAACATCGATCCAAGGTCGTTTACCATCAATGTTAGTCGTGGTCAACTCTAGCCATTTTAAAATTTCAAAATCAAGATTTCTTTAAAAATTCACATTTAGACTTCCGGGAAATTAAAACGGACCACACACGCAAGTCATAAATGATCAAATAGCACTATGAAAGGTTTCGAATCATAAGAGGAGAAGCTAGTACTCAAAATGACCTATCAGGTCGTTACAGTAATTGTATGACTATAGCTAAGTAGAAAGCCTAACATAGTAAAAAAATCCCATCGTATCCAAACCAACAAGATATAACTCTAGCATGGCTTCTAATCATGATTAAGATTTATCACGTAGTCATATAATCAAAGAAACAATAATAAATAATTCATAAAGTTAAAATAAGGCATATCATAAGCCCAAATTTATTCGGCTAGGGTCATAACCTAGCTATGCATATACGCTCATCACCTCGCATATATGTGACACCTAAATCAATCAACAAGTATTAAATAGATCGTCTATGGAGACAATTCTCTCTTACAAGGATAGACAAGAGACTTATCTCCTCGTGACAAGCTTTAATCAACAACAATTGTGTTTCCTTTCATATCCAACACTAAATGACTCGAATCTAGTGAAATATCACTCAAATAAGCCAATACAAGCTTTATGAATTGATTCCATTTCTATAAGACACAATCTTTAACCCAAATCAAAAAGTCAAGCTCAGGTCCCAGACCCAAAATCTGAAATTGATCATAGATATATTTCACCCATAATCCCACAATTCAAAATATATGATTAAATTCCAAAGCATATCTAATTTTATAATCAAAACTCCAAAAATTACTCTCTTAAGTTCGTGGCAAAACCCCCACTTTCTACACTTTGAATCCATATTTTAAGGGTTAAAAATTCATGTAGATTCTTGAAATATAATCATAAATGAGCAGAAATCACTTACCTTCTTGCCTTGGAAAAAATTCTTTTGAAGTGTCACGACCCAAAATCTCACCAAGTCATGATAACACCTAAGCCGACCCTCTAGGTAAGCCAACCAATATGAAACACAATCCAAGCCAAAAATCATTGAATAGATATTAAAATAAGAATACAAAAATTCAGTACAATCATTTCCAGGGACATGTGGTACAAGACAATATAAGGCAATGGATACTTGTTCTTGATATTCACCTTATTCAACTACTTGTAATCAATGTGCATCATCATAGATCCTTCTTCCTCACAAACTCCACTGTTGTTCAAACTTTATGAACTTGAAATTTCAAACTTCCACCTTCGATGTCGAAATCCGTTAAATCACGTCCGATTGACCTCAAATTTTGCACACAAGTCATATTCGACATTACGGACCTGCTCCAACTTCCAGAATCGCGTTCCGACCCCGATATAAAAATTTCTACTTCCAGTCAGATTTCTCAAAAACCTTCAAATTTCTATCTTTAGTCAAACGACTTCAAAATAACCTACGGACATCCGAAATCACTTCAGATCGCGCTCCAACTCCAAAATCACCCTACGAAGCTATTCCCAGACTCAGAATCCCAAACGGACATCAATATCACTGAAATGCGCTTCAAGCCAAACTTAGGAAATTCCTTCAAAAATGCTGACTTCCACAATATACGCTGAAACGCTCCCGGGTTATCCAAAACCTGATCCGGACATACACCCAAGTCTGAAATCATCATACGAACCTGCTGGAACCTTCAGAACCTGATTCCGAGGTCGTTTACTCCAAATCCCAGTCTTAGCCGATTCTTCCAACTTAAGGCTTCCGAAATGAGAATTTTCCTTTTAATTTAACTCCGAACTTCCCGAATTTCAACTCTGACCATACGCACAAGTCATAATACCTGAAATGAAGTTGTTCATGACTTCCAACTGCTGAACGACATGTCAGAGATCAAAACGACCGGTCGGGTCGTTAAATTCTCCCCCACTTATACAGATGTTCGTCCTCGAACGTGCCAAGAACTTCTCTTGAGTTATCTGAAATCACTGTTTAACACCTCGTCCACCTGCCCGTGCTGCCACAACCCAGTAGAGCACATAAACTTGATCAAATCTGAAGATATCCTCCTTTATCCATACAATAAGCTCCGAATTCAGTTCCAACACCGGAAATTCTCTACCAGGCATGTTTCCAATACATGAACACCATGACAGTCACCACACGAGGCACCAGAACAAAAATGCGTACCTTTGCTGAATTAGTACCATGCACCGCATAATTCATTATCTAGCCGCCATGACATTCCCTGAAGCCTTTACAACCAAAATTCGACGAATCCGACGCTCCCAGTGCACCTTATAATATACATACATAAATCATACTATAATGCTGACGATACCACCACAACGGAGGAGATGTGTAGAAATTCCTAACCAACTGCAGAGTTAACCAAACATTGAAATCTTTTCTCTTGACTTAGATCATCATCTCATTACGAACCAAATACTAGTATTTGTTCTCTACCATACTTCACAAAATCCCATCGCAATGATCCCTGATCCAATAGTCTCGTCTCACCTAGTATGAGCTGCTCAGATAACCAATCACCCCAGACATAACCAACAGTCTCACACGATGCCACAATGCGCCAATAGGCCACAATTCGAATATGATACATAAGGAAATGACTCAGGAAGGGACTACTCAACTCACGCAACTAATATGAACTTTCCTCATAAAATTAGGAAGTAAAACACAGGAAAAATAATTATAGGAGCCTTGCTCAACATCACACTGTTGCGGCGTGAAACCCGATCCAAATAACATACCCGTGGCGGCGTCCCACCCGATCCCCTCATAATATTTACATAAAGAAATATACACGGAGCTTAATTGCTCACTATTACAAATTACTGAATATCGGTCACAAGCACGCTAAGTGCATAATATCATTCTAGGGAGACTAATAGAGCCATATGCTACAAACTCAAGCACAACTGAGGTGCGATATATTATCTGAATCTCGAGAGCCATCCTGCTCACATAACCTCATCACTACGCGGAATCTCAACACATAAGAAATTATCAAGCCGTTTCACAACTCACACTGCACGATCATAATATGCATGAATTTGACCAAGATGGAACAACATCTAATATTCCAACACCCCTCGTTAAGGAGCGCTATACAGAAATGAACATACCTGATTCACATGGAGCCCACAACCACATTGAATCCATTCACAACCCTCAAGCCGATTCCGCTCACACTACACTAGGCTAATAGCTTCACCTGGTTCCATAATACCCCAATTCCTCTCATAATACACAAAAACAACCATCATAGCCGAGACAAACACCCCACAATCCACAATCAACTAAATCGAACGCCTTCTAGGCATAAATTCTCAATTAAGCAATATTACACTCCTTTATACTTGGTATAATTCTTCAACCAATCAGGTGACTACATTTCACACTTATACAATCTTCCCGTGATCACGCTCCCACGACCTTACCCACAAGGAAACCAGTTTGCACATCCATACCACCGACTACACTAACACTGTAAAACAGTTCAAGAATCCATAAACAGGATGCAAACCTCTTTCATCAAACACTGATCTCAAGTGACACTGGAGACCATACCAGCTTACTCTGAACTTTCAAATCACTTTTTCTTGCTCATCCGAGCTCATGACATCCTTGTTACACTGAACCAAAAATGACCGGTCGGGTCGTTACAAGCAGGACTTGCTACTTGGCCAGCTTTCCAGTGGGCATGAGCTTCTGAAAGATATACTTCAAGGGATCCATCCTCGAGATGAGATATGTTGTGTAGGCACAAAAGTAGTGCCTCAGCTTCCGGGCTACCCAAGTTAAAGCACAGCAGGTGCGTTCAAATAAAGAATATCGTGCCTCGTAAAGTGAACTTCTTGCTTAGATAATATATGGCATGTTCTTTTCTCTCTGTTTCATCGTGCTGCCCAAGAACGCAGCCAAAGGCTCCATCTAGTACTGCAAGGTAGAGTAGTAAAGTTCTACCTGGCTCAGGTGGTACCAAGACTGGCGGTGTTGACAAGTATTCCTTAATTCTGTCGAAGGCCTTTTGACAATCATTGGTCCATTTGGTCGCGGCATCCTTCTTCAGCATCTTGAAGATCGGCTCACATATAACTGTAGACTGTGCTATGAATCGGCTGATGTACTTAAGGCATCCCAGGAAACTCATCACATTTTTCTTGTTACTTGGCAGTGGTAACTCTTGGATGGCTTTGACCTTTGACGGATACAATTCTATCTTTCGATGGCTGACAATGAACCCGAGCAATTTCCCAGTAGGAACCCCGAATGCACACTTTGCGGGGTTTAGTTTCAGATTGTATTTTTGCAACCTATTAAAGAACTTCCTCATATCTGATATGTGATTGGTAGCTTTCTTGGACTTGATAATGACATCTTCCACATATAACTCGATCTCTTTATGTATCATGTCATGGAAAATAGTGGTCATAGCTCTCATATAGGTGGCCCCGGCATTCTTTAGGCCGAATGGCATCATCTTGTAGCAGTAAACTCCCCACGGCGTGATGAAAGGCATTTTCTCAACATCTTCCTCATCCATCCAAATCTGATGGTAACCAGCGAAGCAATACACGAATGACTGTAGTTCATGCTTGGCGCAGTTGTCAATCAGGATGTGTATATTTGGCAAAAGGAAATCATCTTTCGGACTGGCCCAGTTGAGATCCCGGTAGTCGACATAGACTCTGACCTTCCCATATTTCTTCGGCACCGACACGATGTTGGCTAAGCATGTTGGATATTCCACAAACCTGAGAACCTTGGCGTTGATTTGCTTAGTGACTTCTTCATTTATTTTGAAACTCATGTCAGGCTTGAACTTTCTGAGCTTTTGTTTTACCGGTGAGCACATTGGATTGGTTGGTAATTTGTGAGCCACAATGTATGTACTCAGACCATTCATGTCGTCGTACGACCATGCAAATATGTCCTCGTACTCTTTCAAGAACTCTGTGTACTCCTTCTTCTCTAACGGCAACAAATGAATGATGATATGAGTTTCCTTGACATTCTCGGAATCCCCCAGGTTGACGACCTTAGTCTCGTCCAGGTTGGACTTAGGTATGTTCTCAAAATTCTCGACGTCTTTGACAATTTCATCAGGCATATCATCTTCTTCTTCTGAATCAATGTTCGTTTGTTGCGTTGCCTCGTTGCATGTCACAGTCATTGGTTCATCAAGACAAGTAATAGTAATGATGTATAGATAAAGTAATGAGAGAAAATGATAATAATAAATATTGATTCATAAAAACATAAAAGTGCTTTTGATAATTTGAATAAATGTTTTGAACATTGAAGATCTTATTGCAGGAATAGAAATATGTGAAAAGGGAAATCATTTAGTAAAAGACAATGAACAATGCTTCTTTAGCCTTGCTACCCCGAGGCTCGTTGGGCCCTAGCTGTTCTGATAGTCCAATTCTTAAGAGATGCTCCTCTGCTCACGGTCTGGATGGAAGGGCCTCCTCCCCCTCCTCCTCAAAAATGACGCAACAATCCATGTCATCCTCTTCCAGGAATAGGTTCATTAATGCTGCAAGTGTCTCTTCTTCCTCTGACCTCCATATGACATCGGCCTGCTGAAAAGTCTGCTCCAGGTGTGTTATTGGCTGTTCCAATGGGTAATAAGGACCGCGCCATGGTGGCGACCAATTCTGATACTCTTCCCATGTATATTTTTATCTCAGACCGAAGGTGGTGCCATGGCGCTTCAACTGTATAGGTTTGGAGATTCCTTGGAGATTCTTGCCGAGTCCTTTTCCAGGCTCGTACCCACTCCAGTTCAGTATACTCTTGATTTTGATATCCCACCATTTGTCTTTATCCACTACGTTGACTCGTTCAATGTGGTGGTAAGTTTCTCCACCCAGCTTCCTTTTACCTTCGACCACCGGAATGGTCTGGTGACTGTAAATAGGATTGCTTCCGTCTCCGTGGATAATTACTTCTTGATGGTTCCATTTAAATTTTATTGTCTGATGTAGCGTTGATGCCATGTCTCTAGCGGCATGTATCCATGGTCGTCCTAGTAGCAGATTGTAGGACGTCGATATGTATATCACCTAAAAATCAACTTCGAACCACGTAGTCCCCATTTGCAAACAAAGGCTGATTTCGCCGATGGTGGACCTCTGTGAACCGTCGAAAGCTTTCACATTCATCGACCTCTCTCTTATCTCGTACATCCCTTTGCCCAATTTCTTGAGCGTTGTCAATGGACATATGTAGAGATTGGATCCCCCGTCGATTAGAATCCGGGTGATAAAGTAGTCTTCATATTGCACAGTGATGTGCAGTGCTTTGTTATGTCCTAACCCCTCGGGAGGCAGCTCGTCCTCGTGGAAAGTGTTTTTATGACTCTCCAACACTTGACCTACCATATTGGCAATTTCCCCACTGGTGATATTGTTTGGCACATACACTTTGTTCAGCACTTTCATCAAAGCATTTCTGTGTGTCTTTGAGTTTTGCAGCAATGACATAATGGATATCTGAGCTGGGGTTTTGTTCAGCTAGTCAATGATAGAGTATTCTTTGGCATGTACCTTCCTCCAAAGGTCATCTAGGTCTGTCTCAATAACATGTGTCATGTTGGAAGCTTGTTTGCTCGATTCAGCCAAGTGTTCAGGTGTATAGACCCTACCGGTCCTTGTCATTCCATGTGCAGCAGTAGCTTCTTCGATCTTGACCTTGCCTTTCCTTCTTGCCTCAGCTACATAATCCCATGGTACAGCGTTGGTGTAAAAGGGTGGTGTGGTTGACACCGCCATTGTGATTGGTGCAGCTACTATCACTTCGAATGGAACAGATGCCCTAATATGTGGCATAACCTCAACCTAAAATGGTGCAGGCGCATTTGCAGGTGGCATAACTTCGACCTCAAACGGCGTAGATGCTTTTGCAGGTGGAGCTGCTTCAAACTCAAAAGGTACTGATGCAACTATCTCAACCTCTTTGGATGGCTGAATCTAGACTATGATAGGGTTAAGAGTAACCGCTGGCTTCTTTGGGTCATCGCCTTCTATGATCAACCCAATCGACCCCTATGAGTCCCAATCTTCTTCTACCTCGTTCATGTTGATGCCTCTTCTCCTGTGGTCTGGGAGTGGATTGTTGCAGACATTGGGAGTGGATTCCTTTGCTACAATGATTTTGTTATCGATCAGGGACTGTATCTTATCCTTTAGGGAGCGACATTCATCAATCGTGTGTCCCTTCATGCCGGAAGGGTATGCACAGGTTTTATTTGGATTAACCCATTGAGAAGGATTCTCAGGATTGGCAGCAGGGATAGGAGTGACATAACCAGCAACTTTCAGTTTTCATACAACTGGTTGATAGGTTCAGCAATGGCAGTGTATTGTTTAGGAGATCTACGATCAAAATTTGGTCGAGGTCCAGGAAAATTTTGGCGAGCATGAGGTGACTGATAGTGGGACGGTTGGGAGTTATAGGTATGGAAAACAAGAGCGAGTTGAGAATACCTGGGAGAAGTAGGTTGATAGGTAGGTGGTAGAGATGACTGATATGTTGGTGGAGGTGTTGATTGGTATGTGGGCGAGGGTGCTTGGTAAGTTTGTGAAGGCACTGGCTGATATGTAAGTGGGGGTGTTTGGTAGGTTTGATATTTCAGTGGGGATTTGGTTCTCTGTGAAACCATCACGGCACCCACATCCCTCTTTTTGGACACACCACCAGACTGCAGGGCCTTATTTGTATCTTGTAAGGCTTCAAAGTTGGTGACCATACCGCTTTTAATTCCTTCCTCAATTCTTTCATCCAGTTTGATAATGTCAGAAAATTTATGATTCTCGATCACCATCAACTGCTCATAGTATTGTGGATCTTGAGCTCGGACAAAGAACTTATTCATTTTTTCTTCGTCTAAGGCGGGCCTGACCTTAGTTGTAATGACCCGACTGGTCGTTTTGCGTTATTGGACCCCGTTCCCCTAAATGAGGCTTCCTGTATTTGCTTTTAATGATTTATGACTTGTGCGGACGGGTGGTTCGGGATTTGGAAGAGTTTGGAATAGTATAGGAGCACTTGGTTCCTTAAGGTTGGCCTTTTGGCCAAGTTTGACTTCGGTCAACATTTTGAGTAAACGACCTCGGAATCGAGTTTCAACGGTTCTGGTAGCTTCGTATGATGATTTCGGACTTGGGCGTGTGTCCGGGACGGGTTTTGGATGACCCGGGAGCGTTTTGGCGCCAAATAGTGAAACATAATTCCTTAAGTGTAAGAATTTTTGTTTGGAACGTGTTTTTGTGTTATCGAGGTCCGAACGAAATTCTGAATCGGGAATAGTTCCGTTATGTCATTTATG
Organism: Nicotiana undulata; assembly: GCA_005239495.1. Classification (NCBI taxonomy): domain Eukaryota; kingdom Viridiplantae; phylum Streptophyta; class Magnoliopsida; order Solanales; family Solanaceae; genus Nicotiana; species Nicotiana undulata. Next base: position 123,040 of record ML294644.1, read on the forward strand.
ACTTGATCGCAATGTTTGAGGTCATTCCGAGTAGTATAGGTCGGTCCGGCGCATTGTTAACGAATTCAAGAAATTAAAGTTCTTAAGTTTGATTCTAGGGGTTTTGAGGTGTGATTATGAGTTTTAGCATTGTTTTGGGTGTTCCAAAGGATCGAGCGAGTCCGTATTATGATTTGGGACTTTTTGGTATATTTGGACAGGGGATCAGGTGGGCCCAGGTGCTTCTCGGACACCAAACAAGGTCAAAAACCAGTTGAAGCAGTTGCTGGTGCACCTGATCTGGTGTGACCGCAGGTGTGGTTGCCCAGTCGCAGGTGCGGCTTCAGGTGGGCTACCCTTTTCTCGTAGGTGCGAATCAAGATCTACATGTGCGGGCTCCTCTCCGTAGGTGCGAGCCCTGGTCCCCTTGTCCCTTTGTCCAATTTCGTAGGTGCGAGTATTTACTCACAGGTGCCAGACCGCATGTGCGATCCTTGAGCCACAGGTGCGGAACCATTGTAGGCAGTGAGTTCTTTAAAATCAGGATTTGTTCATTTCACTCCATTTTCTTTCCACCATAGACGACCTTGAGAGCTTGGAAAAGAGCCCCACGACCTAGCTACTGAAAGTTTCGAGTCCTTGGGAGACGAGTTCGTAGTTTCGGGCGCATTCTTGACCCGGAGAGTAGGTTCACCACGAGGTGAGTCTCCTTTCTAACCTTGTAAGAGGGAATTGTCCCCATAGGTGATCTGAATGACTATGTGTTGATGTTTGTGGGGACTACGTACGTACAAAGTGATGAGAGTCCGTACGTAGCGGCTATTAATGTTATGTCCGGGTAGTTAGGTCCACACCGTGCCTTGTGTTCTTCCTCGAAATGAATTATATGCTTTATAAATTCATGTTATATGAAGCTTTGTTTCCCTGAGATCATGGAATCTGGAGATTTAAAGGAATTGTTCGCTGAAAGTAATTCAAGAAAATATTGTGAGTGCATGTGACCGCTTCTCAATTTACATTCCGCGAGCGGAGTGTTATTTCCCCCACTCTCATGGGAGCGGGCCGTACGCCACGGAAGATTGAAAGATATATTTATTGTCTGGGTTGTTCGACCCTCGGCAGTGCACATATATGGTTATTATGATGGCTCAGGACGGTTGTCCTTATCCCGTATGCGCATGCTAAATTCTTAATGATTTCATGGATATTGAGTTGACGAGATATTTGGGGGGAAATGAAGTAGTAATTGTTTATTTACTTCCAGTATTTAATTGAATCACAGTTACCATTAATGTTTACTATTTTCATCATCCTCGTATGCCTATTGCTTTTATCATATCCTATTAAATTATATTGTTGGACCCTAGTGAGTGTCAAGTTGACCTCTCATCACTACTTCTTCGAGATTAGACGTGATACTCACTGGGTACATATTTTTATGTACTCATGTTATGCTTCTGTACTTAATTGTACAGGTTCTGAGGCTAGTGCATCTGGTTATCAGACCAAAGCTCAATTCTGAGTATAGAGTACCTGACTTCACGGTGAGCTGCTTCTCCTAGCGATCCTAGGCAGCACTATGGAGTCTTCTTTTGTTATTTCCCATCTATTACTTTCAGACAGTGGGACAGTTCTATCGTATCTTTTGTATATTCTATTAGTTTGCCCGTAGGACTTGTGACACTAGTTTCTGGCACATACGTGGTAGATATTTTGGTTTACGGGACTGTATATATATATTGGCTCATGTCTTATTATGACTATTTTTGTTAAATTGGCTAATTACCCTTTACATTTATTTTAAACTTCAAAACTTGTCGCGTGATGGAATGTTTAATTAAATAAGGGGAAAATCCTTAGTGATTTAAGTGTTGTCTTGCCTGACCCCGATGTTGGGCGCCATCACGACCTGAGTTAGGATTTTGGGTCGTGAAAATATGGTATCAGAGCTCTAGGTTCACGTAGGTCTCACGAGTCACGGGCAAACCCATTAGAGTCTTGCGGATCGGTACGGAGACGTCTATACTTATCTTCGGGAGGCTATAGGGTGTTAGGAAACTTCTCTTTATTCATATTCTATCATGCAGTCAATGGTATACTAAATCTCACTCTTCTATTCTCTCACAGATGGTTAGGACGCGCGCAACTAATGTTCCATACCCAGGAGGTGCCGCTACCCCCACTGTCCGAGGACGTGGCAGAGGTCGAGGGAGGGCACCGACCCGGGGTAGGGGACGAGGGCATCCCATAGCTATTCCAATTGCACCACCAGTGGAGGACCCCATCATAGAGGAGCAGGGCGAGGTGCCCCCAGCAGATCCTGCTCCAACGGACTTTATGACGGTGCAAGGCTTCTAGGAGGTCATGGGCCGTATGATGCAGTTTATGGACACTATGTCCTAGGCTGGCTTATTTCCGGCGGATCCTGCCACATCTCAGGCGGGAGGGGGAGCCCAGACCCCTACCACCCTGGTCGTAGGTCAGGCAGTAGTAGTACATCATACCTCGGGTACACTGCCCGATGGGTGGGACCCAGCCTGTAGCAGCAGCACCGGAGCCCAGACCAGCTGTGGACGGCAATCCGCAGAAGTTATTGGATAGATGGACTCGATTTCACCCTCTAGTCTTCGAGGGTGAGCAAGGAGAGGATACCCAGGATTTTATTGACAGGTGCAGGGACAGACTGCACAACATGAGGATACTAGAGTCCCATGGAATGGACTTCACTACCTTTCAGTTGGAGGGCAGAGCTCGCAGATGGTGGCAGTCTTATATCCACAGCAGGCCGGCATATTCTCCTCCTATCACTTGGGGGAAGTTCACTCAGCTATTCCTAGATAGATATATCCCACCCTCTGAAAGGGAAGAGTTGCGGTATAAGTTTGAGCAGCTGGAGCAGGGACAAATGTTAGTGATAGATTATGAGGCTAGATTTTCAGAGATGTCTCGCCATGCACTCGTGATACTACCCACTGATGCCGAGAGAGTGCGGATAATTGTAGCGGGATTGAATCCAGGTATTAGGGCCAACATGGCCTGAGAGGTGGAGATGGGGACTCCTTATCAACTTATAGTGGAGATTTCTCGCAGGATCGAGGGTTATCGGTCGAGGAGCAGGGAGCAGGGGCAACAAGATAAGAGAGCTAGATTTTTCGAAGATTTCAGAGGTACACCAGTTAGGGGCAGAGGTCAGTTTGGTAGGGGCCATCCCAGCAGGCCCCCATATTCAGCACCCCTACCACCTCACCGAGGTTTCCCAGCGAGGCCTCATTTCAGCGCCATGCCAGAGCGTTCTACCTCCCTCCAGCTATTCAGTGTTCCTCCAGTGGTTATTCTGGTCATCAGGGATCCTCCGGTCCCTAATTCAGTGCTATGCCAGAGAGTACTCATCGCTTTCCATCCATTCAGGGTTCTTCTTTGGGGCAGCGGGCTATGATACCTGGGGGTTGTTATGAGTGTGGGGATCCAGGTCATATGAAGAGGTTTTATCCCAGGCTTCGGGGCAAAGCAGTGCAGCAGGGTTATCAGCTTATGGGTCCAGCACCAGCGGTCTGGCCACCCAGAGGTGGAGGACAGGCCAACAGGGGTCATCCTAGAGGTGGAGGACAGACAATGGGAGTTCAGTCAGCTCATATTCACTCTGGTAGAGGTTAGTCGTCCTGCGCTCCAGCTAGATTTTATGTTATTCCGGCTAGATCAGATGCAGTGGCCTCATATGCCGTGAATACATGTATTATTTCAGTATGTGGTAGAGAGGCATCGGTGTTATTTGATCTAGGATCCACCTATTCATATGTTTCAGCCTTATTTGCTCATTTTCTGGATGTTCCTCGTTAGTCCTTGGGTTCTCCCATATATGTGTCCACTCCTGTGGGCGATTCTGTGATGGTAGACCAAATCTATCGGTCTTGTGTTATCACCTTCTGTGGGTTCGAGACCAGAGCGTGCCTTCTATTGCTCGACATGGTTGATTTTGAGGTTATTCTAGGCATGGATTGGATATCTCCTTGTCATGCCGTGCTAGATTGCCATGCCAAGACAGTTACTTTAGCCATGCCCGAGTTTCCTAGATTGGAGTGGAGGGGTTCCTCAGTTAGTGCAGCCAGTCGGGTTATTTCATTCCTGAAGGATTGACCTATGGTCGAGAAGGGTTGTCTAGCGTATCTTTCTTATGTGCGGGACACCATCGCCGAGTTTCCAACGATTGATTCAGTGCCAGTGGTTCGAGAGTTTGCTGATGTATTTCCTTCAGACCTTCCGGGCATGCCTCCAGATCGTGATATTGATTTCTGCATTGATGTAGCTCCAGGAACTCAGGCTATTTCCATTCCCCCGTACCGTATGGCTCCGAAGGAGTTGAAGGAGTTGAAGGAGCATTGATGTGCCGGATAATTTCGGCACATTTAATACCATATTGCTTAGATTAGGGCTCGTTTCAAGAGCATTTACTCTTATTAATCGTAGAATTTTGGTATTTTGCAGTACACAAGGTGTGAACACTCAAGACCATGCAAAAGGAAGTTAAAAGAAGAGAAAAGAGAAGGAAAATGGTCAAATGCGATCGCATCTTCAACATGCAAATCGCATTTCAAACCTGGGGGTCGCATACCGCAACAGAAAGTTGAGTCAAAATTAAGGAGTGAAATGCGGCCACATATGCGACCGCATATCCCAAATGCGAACCGCATTTGAATCGCATGTTCATCTGATGCTTGAAGCCACACTGCAAATGCGAAGCATGAATGCGATCGCATACCTTTAATGCGGATCGCACATTCCCAAATGCGATACATCTCTGGGACCTAGGGTTTTGAGATGCGATGGAAGAA
>ML294645.1:0-38971 GCA_005239495.1 Nicotiana undulata
ATTACATCATATATTGCATAGTGAGGAAGAGAGTAAAAGCACGAAGGGTGATGCCGTGCCATGGTTCATATCATTTTTTTTATTGTACATCGCATTGTGAGGAAGAGAGTAAAAGCACGAAGGGTGATGCCGTGCCATTATTTTCATTTCTAGAATTTATACTTGTTTCATTAGTATCTTTGTTAAATTGCATTTCTTGGTTACCTCTATATGCTTAATTGACTGCTTTATCTCACCTGTTACCCCATTATCTGCTCCCGTATCCCATGCTTATCTATTATTTCTTGCTCTTTTCCATGTTATGTGTTGTATAATAGGACATGTTATTGGTTGTTGTCAAGTCTAGCCTCGTCACTACTTCGGTCGAGGTTAGGCTCGGCACTTACTCAGTACATGGGGTCGGTTGTACTGATGCTACACTGCACTTCTTATGGTTGTGCAGATCCCGCGGCCGGACCCAGTGGACATCGTTGAGGGAGTATCCTTCAGTCCACCTCAGAGACTTCAAGGTAGACCGCTGACGTTCGTGGGCCTTGGCGTCTCTTCTATCGCTAGCCCCTAACTCTGTCTTGTATTTCTTCTATAGAAAAACCTTACTCTGATGATAATTGTACATGCATCATGATCAAACCTAGCATGTGTTAATATGTTGTACGCATAATAACCCTCTAAGAAAAACCTTGTCCAAAGCCCACAGGGATTTCCATAATTGCAAGGGGCACAATCACGATATATGCATTATTTGGAGAAAACATGTCGATATGCTAATCATTAATGTGTAAGTAGTCGAATCCGGAAGGGGAAAGGGTCTAACTTTGTTTGTTTTGCAGAAAATGAGGCACGAAGCCCCCAGGTTCGGCATGGTCCGAAATATACCACCTTTATTGCGAAATTGGTAAGAAAATCTTTCGCCATCGACAAAAATCATATGAAGAGGGTTCCCGGAAATTTACCTTCCTTGTTAGACATCCAACCAAATAACATTTTGATCGAGGCTGCTACCATTTTTTGGGATGGATAAAGGGTCGTGTTCCGTTTTGGCAATGTAGACTTAACTCCTCTCTTGGAAGAAATAGGAGGATTCGTTGGGTTACTCTAGGATAGCCCTGGTTTGTTGGTGCTAGAAAATCGCACTCCTAAGGGGTTTCTGAAAATGATGGGTCTGAACAGAATTCTGAGTAAGCATGCCTGAAGAAGTCCTACATACCTTTCGACTTCCTCTACAACAGATATGGAAACAACAAATCCTATCGTATTTTTCATGACGAATTCTCCATCACTTCCCTGGGTTGGACTCATCGTCGGGTCTTCGTGTTCATGGTCTATTTTCTGGGTATGATAGTGTTTCCAATCCAAGGGGACAGGATTCACACCAGGTTGGCTATGGTAATCAATGCTTTAATGGAAGGGATTGAAGGACAAACATACACTATTGTCTCGATGATCGCAGCAAAAATGTACTGAACTCTGGATCGTTACAAGAAGGGGTTCGGACATTTTGAGGGTTGTAACTTGCTGCTGTAGATTTGGTTGTTGGAGCATCTTCAAAGAGTCCAGTACCTTCAGGAATTTCCCCGAAGACCATGGAATGACCACATAGCTTTCCATCATCCGAAAAGAATGACCTTCATCCCAGATAGGTTTACACAACCGGAGAATGCTATAGATTGGGTACAATTTTTCAGCAATCTGACCGAGCACAAGGTCCATTGGATGTTCAGGTGGTTCCCTACTTGCGAATTCATCATCAGATCCAGGGATGTTCCGCATTTGGCGTTGATTGGGTTAAGGGTCATATATCCCTATGTTCCTATCAGGTTCATGAGACAAGCTGGTAGAAAACAAGTCATACCACGAGTCTCCAAAATGAGTCATTACAAAGCAGACTTTCAAGATGATTCCATTCCGTACAAATGTGAGGCCCAACACATGTGGCATTTTAAGATTATTGTGGAAAAGGATACCATTGAGCTAGATCGATACCACGCAGGTCATGTGTACTTCTACCTATCGTGGTTGGATGATAACATAGCAGGAATAGTCGAGCCAGGGGTCGGTCGAGGAAACATGGTCATAGATGAAGTTGTTGAAGCCCAGGTGAAGTACAAGAGGTTACGCAAAAGAGTTCTTGAGTCCGAGGCCTGGAATTTGGAACAACACAAGATAGACATGGAGTCACTAAACTAGTGGAGGGAAATGGCTACGAAGTCGACGGAGAGGTTGGAATATCTGGAGCATGGTCTAATGGAACTAGAATGGAAGATGAGGAAAAGAGTCATAGACTGTCAGAATGCAGAGGGCAACAAAGGAGGATATCTAGCAAGAGCATATCTACTGTTGTACATGCGCGACCTAGGGAATCTGATTGATGGGGCCAAGAAGGCCAAGCCTGGAGAAGGTCCCTCTAGGACCAAGTAGATTAATATTATTTTCTTTTCAAGAGCCATTTTGGAACTCGAATGTAATAAGGCAAATGCCATTAGTGATTCATTTATTTATTGTCATTTTTAAAGTTTATCTTATTTACAACATTAATGAAATGAGGCAGTTATCGGCATTAAATTTCTCCAAATCTACGTGTCGCTAGTCCTACCTCGGGCACAATGAGGTTCCCAAATTAGGACACAAATTTACACTTACGCAATACATGTTTAAATACTGCAAATATCTTTTCAAAACCCTTACTGACTTGTTTACCTTTTGTTTTTTTTATTATATTTTTTTATTATTCCCATCCCCTAAGGTTGGTTCGCACATACTGGCATCATCAGCATACCATACCAGATCCAGAGGCCCTCCACTTCCTCCTCCTCCAAGTGACCCGAAAAGTAAGGGAAAAGCTAAGATGGATGATGTGAGTGGTATCCGGAAAGAAAACGATGTGCATGTAGAGAATGTGGAAACTTCAGACGGTCGGAGTACTCCGGTACAAAACAATTTAGTCCTCCGACTAGAGAAAAATACTAGAGTTACAAGGGGAACTTGAGCAGGTCCGCAACTTGGAAAACCTCTCTCTCACCCTAACGTCCCAGATATTAACCAGAAAAATCCCCAGAACCCAGTACCTCATCAAAACGCACCAAACCAACGTCCGCAAAATCCTCCCGCACCCCATCAATACGCAACACCTCCCCAAAATCCTAATCCTCCACCAGTACCAACACCTCTTCAACACCAACATCTTCCAACTTTGTACCCGCAAACCACTACTTACCATACTCCTCAAAACACCCCACAACCTATTCCCGATCCGAAAAATTCAACTAATGATCACCACTACACAGAGACCCCCGGTATCCACCAAAACAACTCCATATACGTATAAGCCTTACCTCACTCCACTCAACCAACCTCATACACACCAGAATCCGGTGAGAAGGACCTGCTCATCAAGAATATGGCGGAGGAGCTTAAGAAGCTCACAAGCCGAGTCTAGGTATTAAAGGTTTGAATTATGAAGATCTATGTATTCAGCCAGACATAAAAATGCCAGAGGGTTACAAACCTCCTAAGTTCAAGATGTTTGACGGAACAGGTGACCCGAAGGTACATTTGAGGACATACTATGACAAGCTCGTGGGAGTTGGGAAGGATGAAAGGATTCGCAAGAAGATGTTCATGAGAAGTCTCACTAGAGACGCCCTATCTTGGTACATCAGTCAAAATGCCAAGAAGTGGGTTAATTGGGTAAGCATGGCATCAGACTTCATGGACCGATTCAGGTTTAATACAGAGAATGCACCAGATGTCTTCTACATACAGAACCTCAAGAAGAAACCAACGAAAACTTTCTGCGAGTATGCTACTCGATGGAGTTCGGAAGCTGCAAAGGTTAGGCCGGCATTGGAAGAAGAACAGATGAACAAATTCTTCGTTAGGGCCCAGGATCCACAATATTATGAAAGGTTAGTGGTCATCGAAAATCACAAATTCTCTGACAACATTAAGCTCGGGGAAAGGATTGAAGAAGGGATCAAGAGTGAGATGGTAATCAATTTTGAAGCATTGCACGCTACGAACAAAGCATTGCAGTCAGTGGGCATATCAAAGAAGAAAGAAATAGGGGTCGTGATGGTAGCCCAAGGTCCGAAATCTCCTCTTACATACCAAACACCTCCACCTACATATCAACCTTCACCTCCCAGATATCCGCAACCCGCCCTGCCTACCACACTTATAATACCCAGCCAGCATACTATCACTCCCCGCTAGCCCGCCAAAACTATCAAAAGCCCAGACCCAATTTCGATCGCAGGCCACCCAGAAAATACATCCCTATTGCTGAGCCCATCAACCAATTATATGAAAGACTGAAAGTCGCTGGGTATGTTACCCTTATTCCCGCTTTCACCACGGAAAACTCCTCCCAGTGGGTCAATCCAAACAAAACATGTGCATACCATTTCGGTAAGAAGGGACATACCATTGATGAATCTCTCACTCTAAAGGAAAAGATCCAGACACTGATTGATACCAAGGTCATACAAGCAAAGGAAGCCACACCCAATGTCCGCGACAACCCTCTCCCGGACCATAGGGGTGAAGGAGTAAATGTGATAGAGACTAACGAAGAATGGGATCCTGAAGGGTCAATTGGGCTTATTCAGGAAGGTGATGATCCTAAGAAATCTGCAGTCACTCTCACTCCTATTATGGTACAGATACAGCCATCAGTCAAAGTTGAGGTAGACGCATCAACTCCGTTCGAAATTGAAGTGACAACACCTGCAGCTGCACTTTCTCCATTTGAAGTAAAAATGACTGCACCCTTCATTGTGACGGTAGCATCCACACCGTCCTTTAATTACAATGATGTACCTTGGGATTATGTTGCAAAAGCCAGGAGGAAAGGTAAAGCGAAAATGGAAGAGTCTGGTGCGGCACAAGGGATGACCAGAACCATTAGAATTTATACATCCGAGAAAGGTACATGCAAGGGAATATTCGGTGGTGGACCATCTGTACATGAAGGTGTTGAATGAAGCGTACATGCCTAACAACATCACCAGTGGGGAGATGGCCAACATGGTGGGGCAAGTACTGGAAATCCACAAGATCACCTTTCACGAAGATGAGTTTCCACCAGCGGGATTAAGCCACAATAGGGCACTGCACATCACAGTGCAATGCGAGGATAAATTCATTGCTAGGGTTTTGATAGACGGAGGTCCAGCCTCAACATTTGTCCGCTGACAACTCTGAAAAAGTTGGGTAAAGGTTTGCATGAAATACGAGCAGGGACTATGAACGTGAAGGTGTTTCCTTCCAGTATTTTTCTTTGGAAAACATTATTTGAAGTCATTAAAACTTTGCTTTGTTTAACATTTATCAACAGTTTGATGTTTTATTATCATTATCTTTCATATCCTTTTCTACAACATTACTATTTCTTACCTTGATGAACCAACGACTGTGACATGTAATGAGACAACGCAACATAAGGATAGTGACTCGGAAGAGATAAAAGAAGAAGATGTGATATCTGAGGAAATCGTCAGAGAAGTTGAGAACTTTGAGAACAAACCTAAGTCCAACCTGGACGAGACTGAGATGGTCAACTTGGAAGATTCTGAAACCGTCAAAGAAACTCGCATCAACATTCACATGTCACCATCATAGAAGGAAGAGTACACTCTTTTCCTGAAAGAGTATGAGGACATTTTCGCATGGTCATATGACAATATGACCGGGTTGAGCACATCCATAGTGGCTCATAAGTTGCCTACCAATCCAATGTGTCCACTAGTAAAGCAGAAACTCAGAAAGTTCAAACCAGACATGAGCCTAAAAATAAAGGAAGAAGTAACCAAGAAAATCAAAGTCAAAGTCCTCATGGTAGTTTAATATCCGACATGGTTATCCAACATTGTGCCGGTTCCAAAGAAAGACGGGAAAGTCAGGGTGTGTGTCGACTATCGGGATTTAAACAGAGCAAGTCCAAGGGACGATTTTCCACTACCATATATAGACATACTAGTCGACAATTGTGCCAAGAATGAGCTCCAGTCTTTTGTAGATTGCTTTGTAGGTTATCATCAAATCTGGATGGATGAAGAAGATGCCGAGAAAACAACTTTCATTACACCATGGGGGTATATTGCTACAAAATGATACCATTCGGCCTGAAGAATGCTGGGGCCACCTACATGAGGGCCATACGACCATCTTCCATGACATGATACACAAAGAGATAGAGGTGTATGTTGACGACGTCATCATCAAATCCAAAAAGGCCACAGATCACATAGCAGATTTGAGAAAGTTCTTTGACCGGCTACGGAAGTACAATCTAAAGATGAACCTTGCAAAATGTGCATTTGGGGTTCCTACCGGAAAATTGTTAGGATTCATTGTCGACCGCCGAAGCATCGAGTTGGACCTGTCAAAGGTCAAAGCTATCCAGGAGTTACCACCACTAAACAACAAGAAGGACGTGATGAGTTTCCTGGTACGTCTCAACTATATCAGTCGCTTCATAGCACTATCAACGGTGATATGTTAACCAATTTTCAAAATGCTAAAGAAGGATGTCGCAACCAGCTGGACTGAAGACTGTTAGAAGGATTTTGATAAAATCAAGGAATGCATGTCCCCACCATCAGTCCTAGTCCCTTCATAACCTGGTATACCACTACTACTCTATCTCTCCGCACTAGATGGGCTTTCAGTTGTGTTTTGGGACAACATAACGAGACAGGGAGAAAAGAGCAAGCCATATATTATCTGAGTAAGAAGTTCACACCTTATGAAACACGGTACTCTTTGCAGGAACGCACCTTATGTGCTCTGACATGGATAGCTCAGAAACTGAGGCACTACTTCTGTGCCTATACCACATCTCATGTAGAAGATGGATCCTCTGAGGTACATCTTTCAGAATCCTATGCCTACAGGAAAGCTGGCCAAGTGGCAAATATTGTTGAGTGAGTTTGATATCATCTACGTAACCTAGAAGGCAGTCAAGGGACAAGAATTAGCAGATCATCTTGCCGAAAATCCTGTAAGGGAGAGTACGAGCCTCCAAAAATGTATTTTCTTGACGAAGAGGTATCATTCGTAGGAGAAGATATTGCCGAAGCCTACGACGGTTGGAGACTGTTTTTCGGCGGAGTTGTAAATTTCAAAGGAGTCAGTATCGGAGCCGTCTTGGTATTGGAAACCGGTCAGCACTACCCGGTGTCTGCAAAACTCATGTTTCCATGCACCAACAATATGGCGGAGTATGAAGCCTGCATATTAGGGATCAATTTGCTTGTCGGCATGAATGTTCAGAAATTGCTGGTAATTGGTGACTCAGACCTCCCGGTGCACCAGGTACAAGGAGAGTGGGCTACAAAGAATACCAAGATACTACCATATTTGCATCACGTACAAGAGATGATAAAGAGGTTCACGAAGATAGAGTTCAGACATGTTCCCAGAATCCATAATGAATTTACAGATGCATTGGCCACTTTATCCTCCATGAAACAACATCCGAATAAGAATTTCATCGATCCCATTCCAGTGAGAATCTATAATCAGCCAGCTTATTGTGCTCACGTCGAAGAAGAAACGGATGGAAATCCGTGGTTCCACAATATTAGGGAATATTTGGAAAAAGGAGAATACCTAAAGCAAGCAAACCATGTTAAGAAACGCACACTTCGAAGATTGTCCAACCATTTCTTCCAAAGCGGAGGAATTATGTATAGAAGAACCTGATCTAGGACTATTACGGTGAGTTGACGCCAAAGAGTCTTCCAAATTGCTTGAAGAGAAACATGCCGGAACTTGCGGCCCGTATATGAACGGTTTCGTCCTAGCCAAGAACATACTCAGGGCCGGATATTTTTGGATGACTATGGAAAAAGACTGCGTTCGGTATGTCCAGAAATGTCACTAGTTCCAGATACACGCAGATATATACGGGTTCCACCAAATGAGCTCAATGCAACAAGTGCACCTTGGCCTTTTGTTGCCTGGGGAATGGATGTAATAGGTCGACATTGATTACTTCACAAAATGGGTTGAAGTTGCATCCAACAAAGTTGTAACCAAGAAAGTCGTAGCATATTTTGTCAGGGATCGTATTGTTTGTCGATTCGAGGTTCCAGAATCCATCATCACTTACAATGCCGCCAATCTCAACAGTGATCTGATGAAAGACATATGTGGAACTTTCAAGATCAAGCACAGGAATTCCACATCATATAGGCCTCAAATGAACGGAGTCGTGGAGGCCACCAACAAGAACATCAATAATATACTAAGGAAGATAGTAGAAAATCACAAGCAATGGCACGAGAAGTTACCATTTGCCTTATTGGGATATCGTACCACAGTCCGCACGTAAACCGAAGCAACTCCTTACCTATTGGTCTACGGTACTGAAGTTGTCATCCCCGCCGAGGTAGAAATTCCTTCCTTGAGAATTATACAAGAAGTTGAACTCAGTGACGCAAAATGGATAAAGAGCCGCTATGAGCAATTATCCCTCATAGATGGAAAAAGAATGAATCCAGTGTGTCATGGTCAGCTTTATCAAAACACGATGTCCAGAGCTTTCAACAAAAGGGTCAAACTTAGACAGTTTACACCTGAAAAGCTGGTGCTGAAACGGATCTTTCCACATCAAGATGAAGCGAAAGGGAAATCTCACCCAACTGGCAAGGTCCTTACATGATTCACGTGGTACTAACCGGAGGATCACTCATACTCTCATAAATGGACGGAGAAATTTGTCCAAAGCCCATAAACCTAGATGCAGTTAAAATATATTATGTGTAAACTATTTGCATTTCTTCATATGATGTAATTGAACTACGCTTGACCTGATTCCCGTTTAAGAGGGGATACGTAGGCAGCCCTGTGGGTTCGGTCACAATTCAATAAAATTTCCATTTTCCCCACAATCAGAAACTAGGGCGGAATTTTGAGGAGGATCCTCAAAATTCCGAAGAAAGTTCAGCAACCGGCACCGCATGCGGAACAGTCAAAAATTCGTTTAGATAACTGGGGCAGAATTTTGAGGAGGACGCTTAAAATTCTATGGCAAGGAGGCTTCAATGTATCTGATAACGTCACAGTCACTGGTTCATCTAATTGATTTCTTAATTCGCATATTACTATGTTTTGAAACCACACACGCATACTTTTTGAAAACTTTATTTTTAGCCAAATTCTACCCATGGTGACTTGAACAGGGTCCTCGAGTAGAGTGGAGCAAAACAAGCAGACGAAGGCACGAACCAACCTCCCCCGAAAAACTCACAATTTTTCTTTGAATGCAGGAATAGGTCATCACCACAAGTATCGTCATAACGACAGAACTGCCAGACATAAATATATCTCCAGCTATGAATACTTCGCTCTTACTTACTACTCGTCCATTTGCATGAGACTAAGCATTGTCTCAAACTCTGCATAAGGCTAAGCCTTGCCTCCTCATTTGCATAAGGCTAAGAAGTGCCTTCCATTTGCATGAGACTAAGCACTGTCTCAAATCCTGCATGAGGCTAAGCCCTTCCTCTCTATTTGCATTAGGCTAAGCACTGCCTTCCATTTGCATGAGACTAAGCACTGTCTCAAATCCTGCATGAGTCTAAGCCCTGCCTCTCTATTTGCATAAATTTAAGCATTGCCTTCTCCTTGCATGAGACTAAGCACTGTCTCAAGTTTTCCATGAGGCTAAGCACTGCCTCCCTATTTGCATATGGCTAAGCATTGCCTTCTCTTTGCATGGGACTAAGCATTGTCCCAAGTTCTGCATGAGGCTAAGCCCTGCCTCCCCATTTGCATAAGTATAAGCTCTGCCTTCCCGCACGAGACTAAGCATTTTCTCCCTTTGCATAACACAAATGTTGCTCTATTTTCAAACCTTGCATTATTCTCTTCTTTCGGGGCTAAACTTTTCTCCCAACTCTACGGAAGACTAAGCTTTGTCTTATTATTATCTCTTGCATCATGTCTCTGCATCTCATGGGCTGATATATAACCAACTTGTCCAAAGGCGTCATAGTCAAAAGGCATCATCCTCATAGCAGGAAGACACCATGCCATGGCCTGAGGATCTTTTAATCTTGCACATCATTATTCAAAGGTATCATGGTTCGGAGGCACCATCTTCATAGCCCGAGAACATCATTTCATGGCCTACGATCCCTTACCGCACAATTCATGGCCCAGAACATCATGGTCTAAGGACATCATCCTCACCGTCCAAAGACAATCTCCATGGTCCAAAGGGAATTTTCACTATGTTCAAATTTACGAAAAATATATATGCACATATTGTGTTTGGAGGTGATCTGGAAGGTAACCGTTATCCTAACAGGAGCGATCTTCGCTCCAGTTTCCATTCAATACTCATACCCTTAATTATTCCAAACGTAACCGATCATCATCTGTTACCCAGTCTCACTTACCATAACCATTTTTTTTTAATCCCAATATTTTGTCCGCTCTTACAAATAACTCCACTGGTTCATTCCACCGTTGGATCCAGAACTACGCATGGCCTGATTCCTGTAAAACCAGGGATATGTAGGCAACTCAAAAGCTAGAGTGCGGCTTATATATTTCAAATCACCCCATTCGGTCAAAATTGTTCATCATTTCTTTACCCGACAACTCTTCCATCCTTCCCGGGTAAAGAGGGGCATCTGTTAATACCCAATTTTTCCCTCATATTTTTTAAATATACATATATACTTTCAAAATAGTACATATGCATCATTATTTGATTTATAAACACATACAAGCATCTTTCCTAATCTTCTAAAATTTTAAAGATTTTTAAATCAATTTATTCCCATATTTTATTAGATAAATAACCATTAATTTCATCACAAATCATTTTATGATGATTTTATCATCTAAAGTCATCATTTAAATCCATACTAGTTTTTAAATATTTTTGGTGAATTTATTATAATTATATTTGCATTTTTAAAGTTAAAATTGCACATTTTGCAATAATAGCCCGTATATACTTATAATTACTTTATTTATGCAAAAAAATAACTTTTATATTTTTCTAGTGTTAAATAATTATTGTTAACCATTTTTATGCACAAATAATATTTTTTACTATTTATTTATCTTTTTTTGGTACGAATTATTTACTAATTAATTGGGTATTTGAATAATAGCCCATTTGCCCTAATTATTTCGGACCTAGGCTACCCAAACCAACCCAATTACCTAGTCTAATTACCTAATACCTAGCCCAAATAACCCCGGCCCAAACCAATGACCCGTTAATCCCAACCCGGTCGGTACCCATTTCACATAACCCGCCCTAGTCCCGCTTAAAATCCTGGTCGTTGATCTCTAAGATCAACGTCCTACATTTAACCTACCCCTTTTAACTTAACACCCCAACCCTAATCCCTCATAATCTCTAACCCGCTGCCCTTGAATTCCCTCCTCTCCTCCCCTCTGAAACCTTAAGCGTTGTCACCCCCCTAACCTCCTTCGATTCCGACCGGATATGGAATCCCTTGATGGTTCCCTTACCTTGTTGGTCTTATATCACTACTAGCTACTCGATTATGGTATAACCTAGTAGTTTGCCTAACATGGCAAGCTAATCCCTCCATTTACGGACCCAATCTGGTTCAAACCTCCCCCTTTTTTCATATGTGTTCATTTTTCTCTTTCTATGTACGAATCTTTGAGATTTTTTCTCTATTCTAATTTACTCTAAATCTTTGAGGTTTAGATCTATTAAAGATCTGTTTATATTTTTCTTATTTTTTTAAAAAAAAACCCCTTTATGTTCTTGTATGTCTATTTCTTTATGATTTTCCGTTAAGAGTTTTGCCTAATTTATTTGCCCTAAAATTAGGTCCAGATCTTGCTAAGATATGTTTGGTCCTATTTTGGTTGAGTATCTCAACCTTCCCGTATATCTTCCTTCTATTTTCGTGATATTGTTTTGACGAAATTATTGGCCCTAAATTAGGGCTCAAATCTGTTAAGGGTTCTTTTTTTTTATTTTTTATTAACATTCTTATTCAATGTTTCCTATATTTGTCTATGTGCGTATCATTTTGATTTCCCTTTGATTATTCCGATTGACTTTACTTACCCTTGAAATTAGGGTTTCTTACTTCGTTTCTCTTACTGATTCTGTTTATGGCTACTTGCCTTAGTTGTTCCCAGACCTGTTTGATTACTGATATTTCTCACTTGCCTTAATAATTTTATGAGTTTTCCTTAAATAATTTGATTGATTATTTTCATGTTTGCGTACCTTAGTCTAAGGCAATTTAAACCCCTTCCCCGTTTTCCTTTAGAATAGACTTGAAAATTATTATAACCTCACTGACTTAAACTTTACTCTATTATTTCTCATTTTACATTATGGTCTTGGCCGGCTGAAAGCCAAGGCCATTAAGTTTTGGGCTTTGTTTTTCATTGTTGATTCAGAACACTGTGGTTTTTGTTCTTTTCTTGTACTTCTCGTTTAACTGGTGAGTTACTTAACTCTCGCAATTTCATCCTTATGAGTTCTAATCTCTGAATCTCTGGCTTAACATGTTCCTGGTTCACTTTTAACCATCACTCTGTCAACTCTTGCATTTACTCACTCTTAATGCTACTAGTTCTAAGGTTATTTGTGCCTAATTGGGTAATCTAAAATTGACTCAACATGCTTATTGGATCTCATATCCCTTTAGTATCTGTTTGTGATCTCAGCATGTTTTGCATTGTTAAATTAAGGTGTTAGGATAACTTTGGGCATAAGCTGAATCATATTTTGTTAGTTATATCCCTATAACAATGTTTAAATGCTTACCTACTATTTGTGTACCTTTCATGCTGTCCAGAATATAAATGTTTTGGCACATGTGTTGTTATCCTGCCCTATTGCTAACATGGTGCCTTGCCCTTTCTGTGATTATGTTATTTAGCACAATGATGCATGCGTACTTAGCATAATTCCCAATCATGTTTCAACATGTCTAATGATAATAATCCCAATTAATCCTACAAACATGTTCTTATCAGCATGTGAATGTTTCTGTGCTAAGTGTTGAATCTGTTTCCCTAAGTTTGCATTAAGCTGGATTTTAAATTCTGTGATTTGGTCAACTATTTGCCTAATGTGTTCAACTTGGTCGTGTCTGTTTAAACCCCTCAATTCCTCCCTCAACTTTAGTCCTTTCTCTTTCACCTCTTGCTTAAGTTCTCTTCTTAGCCGGGTGAAATCCAAGGGTATTCTTGTTCTGTCCTTTGACCTCTCTCTAGTGTGAGCACTGCTCGGGATCCGTGCGAGTCCCTTGTGAACTATGACACACTAGAACCTGGTCTCTAGTCCCTCCTCTGAATGATCTCTATGAACTTCCCTAGTGTGAGCATTGCCCTGGGTTCGTGAAGGCCTTGGGAACTCTGACGCACTAGGGATTTAGGTTATGTATGCTCAGCTTTGATATAATGGGTAAATCACTCAACAACTGGTTATTTTCTATTTATGAATTTTGGAGTTGTTGTGGGTTAAAGGCTTGACAGGTGTATTTGGGCCTGCTATGGGCTCCCTATAGTTTTACTTATTTTTTATAATTCATTCATTAATTCTGGTCTGTAATAGATACTTGTAATAACATTCTGGGGTATTAGTAAAATAGGGAAGGGGTTCTTCTTTTACATTTATAAAGTCGGGTAGAAATCCTGCCTACAGGTTCAATACTGTGATTGTTGAAGTTGTATTCTAGAAATCATGCCTATAGGTGCTTTATTATGGTGTGTGCTAGCAGCCATGGGCTCATTGCTTGGTTCAGTTATGTCCGTTGTAAACCATGCTTATAAAAATGGTGTAATCCAATATGTGTATAAATTCCTGTTCACATGTTGTTCTGTTCAAATTGTAGAAATCATGCCTATAGGATTTAAAATCTGTTTAATTATAGAAATCATGCCTATAGAATTTAAAATCAGTTTTAATTATAGAAATCATGCCTATAGGATTTAAAATCAGTTTTAATTATAGATATCATGCCAATAGGATTTTAAATCAGTTTTAATTATAGATATCATGCCTATAAGGTCTGAAACAGTTTCAATTATCGTCCTACTCATCTCTTTAAGAGTATGTAATATTGTGCTAATTATCATCACTAGAAACCATGCATATAAGACTCAATTAACTAATTCTGAATATGCTTATATGATTACCACTGTCAATTATTGCGCGAATCACCTAGACAACATGCCTATAAGTTTAATCCCTTATGCTAAAATCAGTAGGCAAATATATGTAGGTTCTAATAATCGCATTAAGAACCTGATTTCATACATGACTACATGTTTGTTCGTTCAACATCACATAAATATCCTGCCTATAGGACTCTGCAATTAATAAAACCTGCTGATCAGTTTGGCGTGCATTTGTTGTCTAAATGCGGAGGCTAAATTCAGCATGTATCTGTCCTTGTATGAAAAGTCCAACTTGTTTTGTATGTCGCCTAATTTTACAATTTTGAGCAACCTAGGTGAGTCTAAAACCATCCAAAATAGAGGTCCCAACGCCTTCAGGACCATAGGTATGGGACGGGTAGTGCACGCATAAGACACGAGTTAGAATTGATTAGAGCGTTTTAGGTAAAAACTAAAAGATAGTAATCGGGTAGCAGGAGATGATAGTCTGTGCCCGCTGAATAATATGAGTAACACCCCCGTCTTGTGGGAGTTAGGAAGTATTATTTATGTTGCACGGGGTGATCCTATAGGCTAAAAACTTAGTACCCCCCAGCCCTATTAAGTAATTCCTCGCTTTCTTATTTAGACTAATCACATGATTTGAGTTCGGTCGGGACCCACCGTTGTGGACCTCTAGGGGTGCCTAACACCTTCCCCTCGAGGTAACTTGAGCCCTTACCTGATCTCTGGTGATGCAAACTAGTATAATCTAAGTTATTTGCAATAGGTGCCCTAACGCACCTTAATCCGTCAGGTGGCGAGTCTCCCAATATCCAATTCCTTTCCCTTCTCAAAAAGGAGTTTTCAAAATGTCGAAACCCAATTTCGCGAGGAAAAGAGGGCGCGACAGTGGCAGCAGGAAAAGTTGGGAGACATAGTTAAAGAGGATGGAGAGTTACAAAGTGATGGCACTTAATTTGCTTATAGTCGCAAAAGTTTTCCTACCAAAGGGGCTGGCTTCACAACCCATAAGGGACGGCTTGCCAAGCTACACAACTCAGAAAACTTTTATACTACAACCAACCTAACTGTTATAACTTAGAAAACTTTCGTACTACAACAAGCTAACTTTCTTAGAGTATTCTTACTCTATTTTCATACATGGACCGGCCTTTCCATCCATTTCGAAAGAAAGAACAAGAGGAAAATTTAGAAGGAACTCATATGTAATATAGACGATGCACCAAGAAGAGGCGTCAAGTTTTCTAGCAAGGTTGTGACCACGGAGGCCAGCCAAATAGGGAGTGGAAGCATGGACCCAAAGCTGCTAGACCTGGTTAAGACATGGGGAAATTCAGGCCAAGAGCAAGGAGAGACATCCGATGGGCGTAGGATCGAGGTCATCATTGCTAGTCGTCCAAAGTACAAACGAGGAAAAACGAAAGGTGACCAGTACCTTGTGACATGGGAGGTGAACCGCTCCATAGAGCATCATGGCTAATAGATAAAGATCTCCGACGACGCCAAGGCGAGGTGTGCGCGGTCGTGTCAATGCTTTGCGTCGAGGGCCATTTGACATCATCATGCCACGTAGGTGTCATTTGACATATATTAATTCCATGTGGAAGCTTACATCGGAGCAATGCTAGCATTTGTGAGAAGATTCTAGAGAAATATGGACATTTCTCATGGAAGACCTTAGAATCCTATGGATTTTCTAGGAAAGTCCTTGGAATCTTCTAGGGCTTGTAGAGAATTCTATAGAAAAATCTTTTCTTTGTAAATATTAAGGACATGCGTAATAATTAATATTTACACACTAGCCCCTAGGAGACTAGTATATAAAGGGGGCCATTCATTTGTAATTCAACAAGCAAAACAATCAACTTCTCTCTAATACAAAAGTTTCCTTTGGCAATTCTCCCGTGTTCTAACATTCCTTTAGAGATCTTTAGTGTAGTAAGGTTGACTTGGCATAGCAAGAACGTGAGCAAGCTGTGAAAGATCGTGAGCGTATTGTCAAGTTCCGCACGTATATTTAGTTGAATACTAAGGACGTGACATTCATGAGTACAATCTATAGCATCAGCCTTCACCCATATAGGTGAACAAGCGTACTATAAGATAATTCATCTTTCCAGTAGAACTTAGACCCTGGAATTACGATAAGATTAACCCAGCTACATTTTTTTAATTCATAATTGTTTTAGCAAAGATCTGATCTAAGGCAAGGAAGCCTTAAGATTGAAATCCACCATCAAAGAGTCACTCCATAGTTCATCAACCTTTATCTTGAAGTTCATATCACAAATTTTGTCCTTCCCATAGACTCCAGATGCAACAACATTCATCCCAATGATCACTTCTTCAGTATAACCTAGTTTGTCAGTAGTTGTCTTGAGCAATTCAAAAACCTCCTTATTCTCCTGAATATTGGGAGTAGAAACATCAAGATTTTCCAAACCAAGTGAAATAATGTGACATCCAAAAGAATGATATCACTAGACTCTCTTGCTAATACACTACTCGTTACTGCAATTCCATTAGCAACAGCTTCATCAGGATCAACCATAACATCAGGAACAATTGGTATTAGTGTTGAACCACCAACAGAAATCACCTCTGGAATATCACTAAATGAGAGTCTAGTATCTCTCAAGATATCTTGTACAGGGTTTTTAAAATTTGCAAGCAGATCTAAACTTAATATTTCAAATTTAGTCTGTGTAAAAGTAGTTTCAACATGCTTAGGACCATCCACCATGGGCCCATCCTTCTTGAAACACATAACAAGTTGAACAACTCCTCTATTATCAAAATCATCAGCACCAAGATGAGTATCACCATTAACAAGTAGTCACATTCTCTTCTTTGTTACTGATTGAGCTTATTACAACAACGGAGAAATCATCAGAAAGTTCACTTTTCTTCCTTTTCTTCTTCTTAACCTTTTTACTCCTGCCTCTATCTGATCACTTCACCTTCTTGCACCTCTCTAAAGTCTCATCACCTCTCCCTATCTTATTCTCGTGTTTTGTCAGTTCTACATCATCCACTTTATTACACAAACCACTATCATTTATTATTAACTGAAGCACCTCTTATCCATCACCAACAACCTGACTGTTCTCGAGCAAATTTATTCCAATCCCTGAAGCTTCAAACTCCTTTTCAAACATTTGATATTCCTCATACCACTTTAAGATCACATTCCTATTACTCTCACTCGATTAGGCTATTATGCAATCTTCTCTACTGGTTACAATATTGGTTGTATGAGAGTTTTGAGCATGTGACGATCCAATCATTATCGATGAAGGGTCAAACTTCTTGATATTAACACTGAAGTTATAAGCACTGTCAACACTCTCACACTGCGAATCAAAGTTATTACTGTTACCATTGTTTGGTGGATTCACCAATGGCTCCAACTGTGACTCTAGAGCAGTACACTCCTCCTATTTTAGAGATTCAACTTCTTTCGAACCCTTTTCCTCCAACGAGACATCTGCTATGCCAACACCCTTTGAATTTGGTTTGGCATCTGCGATTCTCGTTGTCTTTGGCGGTCCAGTTTCTACCAGATTTTCAGAGAAGGAAACAAGTTTTTCACAAGGGCTAACTACCTCTCTTATTGGAATTTCATCAAACACTAGGTGCTCATACTTCACGGCAAGGCTTTTATTAGCAACAAATTCCTCTACTTCTTCTACCATTTTCCACACCTGGCTTTGCTTCCACTCTTTGATATACACCAACTGTCAACTCCAATTCCACATGGTTAATATCTTCGTTGGTTGCAATATGACACCGAGAAACAGAGTTTCAGGAGTACAAAACTCATGAGAAAGGAGAGAATCATTTGTAAACCTCCGTAAATCAAATTCAATGTAGGACGGTGGAATCTCCATTACTTCAAGTTGCGGCTTAAGTTCTTCCAATCTCTCCTTCTCTAGAGCTTCTGAAAGAACATCATTAGTGAAATTACTGACAATGAAATCTCCGCTTAGTCTTTTATTTTTTGAATTTCTGATTAATGGAGCAATCGGTTGGAAGTGACCTAACATTGACAGCGTTAAAAGCAGGTTGACGTTGCATCGGCAAAGACGAGTTAAAATGTTCAGAATTGTAGTCATTTCCAACTATTCTCTGTGCTAGGAAGGACACCCATATTTTCGGGTATGGATCACATAGCCATGCCTCCGTCTGGAACCACCCTAGCGGTCCAAAAATTAGGAAGGATAATGTCAAACTCCGACGGCTGGTGGTCAGAGAATCGATGATCTGATACCACTGTTATGAAAGCTGAAATTCGAAGGAAGAAAAGCTAGCTACGGCTAAACTAAGCTAATAAAAGAAAGGAAACTAGGGCAAAAATAGATAAAATTTTCATGCATGCCTTTTAGGGTGTTCGTGGTTCAGTTTGGATCGATTTTTTATTATAAAGAAACTCAATCAAGTAAGTCGGTTCTTATACTATTGGAACCAAACCAAACCAATTAATTCGATTTTTTAGCGATTCAGTTTTTGTCGGTTTTTATCGGTTTTTTGTTTTTTCGATTATTTATCGGGGTTTTTCTTCTTAAATATGAGACATACACTACCAATCACATATTCCAACGACTATATTTTCAACGTAACACTATCCAACCAATTTCTCTATGAGAAATCTATCATTTACCATGATATATTGATGATAATTGACTTAAATAGTGATGAATAATTTATATACTCAATTAAAAACCGGTTATTTTTAACATGAAATAATTCTTGTACTTAGCAAAGGCAAACTACCAATCAAACTAGAATGTAAAGGCAAAGAATTAGATTATTGTAATAGCAAAGAACTAGACTTATAATACAAACGACTAATATGTACCATAACATTTTAGAAACTTTATATAAAAATATACATATACCTAGGTGTAATAATAAATTTAAATAACTACTTCTATAGTCAGTTTGGTTCAATTTTTTTTTTGATTATTTTTTTATTAAAACCAAAACCAAACCAAATTTGATCGGTTTTTAAAATGCAAAACCAAAACGAAACCAAACCTAAAAGTATCGGAGTTTTTTGATCGGTTTGATTCGATTTTCGATTTGATTCAATTTTTCGGATTGATACAAAACAGAATATAAAGCAGCTCTAAGAAAGACATGAGTCTAACTTAAACTATTAAAATAGTAATGGATGAACTGTGTAACTAGAGAAGCTAAAGGAATAAAAATACAAAGAATGAGAATTCACAATTACTGATGTTTCGATTTAACTTTAATTGCTTTTGTTATAATGTTTTGGACCGTAAGAACTCCCATGTTGAACAAAACACTTTTTCCGTATGAGAACTTCTTTTGGGAAATATTTAGAATTATCAAAAGTGTATTACTAGTTCAGGCTTATGGAAAAATATTACGGAGAGAATTAATTAATATAGTATTGTAACAGCTTGTTTGGATGGTCGTTACTCATTGTATTGCATCGTATTGTTACTTTAAATACGATGTTTGTTTTGGTTGTTATTTAAATTTTATTATATCGTATCGTTAAATTCGTCGTTACGTAACGACGAAATGTGCCACTTTATGTAACGACCGATTTGATATGGTTGCGTCGTTATCTTGTCTTTTTATCTCATCTCACCCTTCACTATTATTAAATAATTTTATTTTATCATTTACTCTACCTTTTTATATATTAAATTTATTTTGTATCATAATTTATCTTTATAATATTGCAAAATTTATTCTTCATATTGAAGGTGCATGATATCATGAAACAACAACAAATGATACAATCTATCCAAACATTGTATTCATTAACCGATATAATACAAGTACAATACAATACAATACGATACATTATGAAACAATGTGAAACAATCATCCAAACAAGGGCTAAATGAGTCTATAATGTATTGGTTTGCCCTCAACCTCCTTACTTTTCTCTTCTGCAGGGTCCACCAAACTACATTTTGCTTAAATTCTGAAAATGTAATTTTTCTCTATTCATATATGAAAGAAATTGTAAGTTATACTACTTTTTATGAGATTTTGAACTATCCACCAAACGCCAATCTTTAGAAACAAAAAAAGAAGCTAATATAATCTTTAACTTCATAAATTACTCAAATTAGACCGTTATGAAGTAAATTATTGTAGAAATGAGTCCAATCAGATCAGCCATCAGAAGTAAACGTTAAAGTTGACAGACACACTTGCATTTATAACACATATACTTTTTTGGGATAAAATAACACAATTTTTTGTTAAAACTTATATCTCGTGCTTATTATAGAATTGCAACTTGGACTGTCTTGTACAACTTGCCGCATTTTAAGGCTTTAAGTTAATCCAAATTGTTAATTAATACTATCATACACTAAAACCTACTACTCCTAGTTCATTTTGGAAATACGAAACTGTATAACCATTTTCAAAATAATAGTTAAGAAAGTATATTCTTCTATATTGTTTGTATATATTTTGTATGTTATATACAAATTTTATAAACTTTTTCAGCTATCAAATATAAATAGTTTCTGGCGCGGGGCTAAAAGTGATAATATTTCGTTCATTTATTTTTAATTATTCCTAAAAGTACTGGGGAGAACTGATCAGGCAGGACATAGCGCGATTCGAACGTATCGAGGATATGACCCTTGATAGGAAGGTGTAGAGATCGAGCATTAGGGTTGATAATTAGAAGATAGATGGGCGTTTTACTACTCCGTACTAGGTGTAAGTCTAGTTTGATACTCTCTCTAATTCACAATAAGTGATCAATTTGTTTTTAGCACGCCCATTAAGAAAATACTCCATGTCCAAAATAAGTGATTTTTTTTGGATGTTTTCACACATATTAAGAAATTCACCTTTTAACATTAATTAACAATGAAATTGACCATATTAACCTTCATTATCTCACATAAACACTCCTAACACATATTCCAACATTATTTACTCCAAAGGCAATGTAGGAAAAAAAAAATAATTCATTCTTGAAATATGAAAAAATCACTTATTTTGGACCACAAAAAAAAAGCTAAAAAATCACTTATTTTGGACCGGAGGGAGTACTAAATTCTATACAAAAATACATACTATGACTAAACTATCCCTAATTAAACATTTAATGTGAGGAATAAGAAAACTTTTTAGGGATATGTACGTAGGGGTTATTTTGTAAAAATAAATTGAATTCTTTCTTGATTATATAACTTGACACTTATTTTGGACCAAAGTGAAAAAGAAAACTGGCAACTTATTGTGAACCGGAGGGAGTAGTATCTTATCGTAGAATGCTAGTGGTGCATGTTGTGTTCATACTATTTTTTTCATACATTTTTCTGTTTTCGGGGTTATTGGTCTTGTTTTTCTGCCTTGTGTTGCTGCTACTAATTATTGTCCCTTTACCTCTTTTCGAATCGAGAATTTATCAAAAACAATTTCTTTACCTCTGAGAGGCAAGCGTATACACTACGATTATACTGAGTTGTTACTGATGTCGATTCACGAGAGAGTATATATTATTATGCTTATCAATTCATTTTGCGTGCTCAACTATGGCTTCTATGGCACTTGCTTTCTTATTCCTCTCATTAGCCTTCTCTCTCTCTTTCTTTTCTAATGCCAAAGAAACTGCTCCTATTTGCCCATTTAATTCCATTTATCAGTTGGGTGATTCACTTGCCGACACCGGCAACCGAATTCTTATCCCCGGAATTCCTCCAACTTTCCACGCCGGCCATCTTCCTTACGGTGAAACTTACTTCGGAAAACCCACCGGCCGATTTTCAGATGGCCTTCTAATGATTGATTACATTGCAATAGCTCTTAAACTTCCCCTCCTTAATCCTTATTTATCAAAAAACTCTTCGTTTATTCACGGCGTCAATTTCGCCGTCGCCGGAAGTACGGCTCTTGACAAATCATTCTTCGATAAAAGAAATATTAGCATTAAATCATTTACCCCTCCGTTAAGTACACAAATTGAGTGGTTTAAAAATCACCTTAAAGGTACTTGTAGAGGTCCAAAGCGATGCGCTAAGAAGCTTCGAAATTCACTCGTTAGTATTGGTACTTTTGGTGGAAATGATTATTTCACTGCGTTTTCTAATGGAAAATCCATTGATGAGGCTAAAACTTTTGTTCCATTTACTGTCAACGCCATTGTTGAAGGTATCAAAGAAATCATTAAATTAGGAGTGAAACGGATAGTTACCTCCGGTGTTTCTCCGTTTGGTTGCTTACCGTCATTACTGACTTCATCTCCGAGCTCCGATCCCGATGCTTACGACGAATTTGGATGTTTAAGAGAGTATAACAAATTTGCATCATTTCACAATAAATATCTTCGAGATACAATATCTTTGGTAAGTCGTCAATATTCAGATGTTGTTATTCACTATGTAGATTATTATGGAGCTTTTTGGTCTGTTTTTCAAAGAGCGTATTATCTCGGAATAGATCGTGAATCGTTACTTAAAGCGTGTTGTGGAATTGGAGGAAAATATAATTTTGATGGGAAGAAAACATGTGGATCGAGTGAGACTTCAGTTTGTTCTGATCCTTCACAATTTATGAATTGGGACGGCGTACATCTAACTCAAAAGGCTTATCGTCATATTTCGGAGATTCTCATTACTGATATCTTATCGAACATTGATTGTATATGGTGAATGAATAAACCAAGGATTTTGAAACTAGATCAAAGTCCTCCATATTTTGAAGATTAAAGGGCCGTTCGTTTGGTATGATGTATAAGACAGTTAATTATGGTATACGAATTTGTATTGAGTTAGTACATTGTTTGTTGTGATTTCAAATATAGGATAACTAACTAATTCATGTATATCATCTTATCCCACTAACAACATGGAATAACTAATCTAGGAATACATGGAATAGCATCAAAAACGACAAAATTACCTTTTTGTCTTTTTCCAAAAGCTTATGAAGACCGAATATCCTAAGGTATAATTAAACATTCATGTTTTTAGTTTAAAATAATTTAGATGATCGTGTACGGTAAAAATCGAAGATGTCCGAGTCTATGGGTTCGAGGGGTATATCTCGATTGTAAGCTAGGATCGAAGTGAGTTCGGACCCAGCGAGTATGAGGCTGAGATACCAAGACTGGCCTAGATCGACACCACAGTAACGGAATCACGGGATATCCGCAATCGACCATCGATCCCGACGAGAATCTCGGAGCCAGTAGAGCTATTAACGGTTAATAATGTCAATCATGTATTTTACTTCCGCAATTAGAGTCATTCCTTATATAGGATTCCTCTACTATATAAGGAGGAACCCTATTTATTTGTAATTCATTCATTATCACAATTATCGTCACGTTCAAGTTCTTACTCACACTGCTGAATACAAAGCTCTTTTATTTTCGGTTAACTCTCCGTATTTGAGTTGTTCGTATTATTATTGATGTTCTTATTGTTCTTGGCAAACCGTTCTGGAGTCTAATCCAGATCGAGGTCGACAACTTGCAATTACACGAGTTCGATTCATATAAATCGTTTAATTCATTTATTTCCTTAGTCATTTACCAATTAGCATTGAACTAGATCGCATATCCTTATAACCACATTGCAAATTTAATTGTTACCCGTATTTCGAGGTAAACAGTTTGGCGCCCACAGTGAGGCTAAGGATAATAGTGATTTTTTAGTGTTAATTCTGGTATAACACACTATTTTACGCTTATTTCTTGTCAAGAATTTTGTTTTCAGGACAAATCATGCCAAACTCACAAAACACAACTACACATGGTGACAACGGCCTGGAACTCCACGGGGAGAACGAGAATGTTGTCGCTCCAGGAGTTGAGGTTCCACAAACTGGTCTCGGAAGAGCGCCACCCGCTAACCCGGTCGACGTCGGTTCACACATTGCTTTGAATGCAGATTTAGGCGGAGACCCCGATGGAAGCGTACGCAGAGTGGGTTGGACCGACCGTCGAGGTACCCAGGGAAGGGGAGACGAAAGTGTTAGTCTCCAAGTCATATTTGAAATGCTGCAAGCCCAACAGAACGCTATTGCCCAGTTGCAGAATCAGCACAGGACTCTGAATGGGGTCGAGCAAGAGGCTACTCGTCGTACCGAGCTAGTGCCTCAAAGATCAAGTGACAATACTTCGACGACCGACCCTGCTATAATGAGAATGCTCGAGGAGCTTACTAAGAGGATAAAGTCACGGGAAAAGAAGATTGAGGCCAACGTTAAGAAGGTGGAAACCTATAACTCTCGAGTTGATCAGATTCCGGGGGAACCACCGATTTTAAAGGGAATGGACTCCAAAATGTTTTTACAAAAATCATTTCCTCCGAGCGCGGCTCCGAAACCCATACCGAAGGAATTTAGAATGCCTGATATACCAAAATACAACGGGACCTCGGACCCCAATGTGCATGTTACCTCTTATACGTGTGCTATTAAAGGAAATGATTTGGAAGACGATGAAATCGAGTCAGTATTGCTGAAGAAATTCGGGGAGACCCTGTCTAAGGGAGCTATGATTTGGTATCACAACTTGCCTCCGAACTCTATCGATTCGTTCATCATGTTGGCAGACTCGTTTGTAAAGGCACACGCTGGAGTTATAAAGGTTGCAATGAGAAAATCAGACCTCTTCAAGGTGAAGCATAGGGAAAACGAGATGTTGCGAGAATTTGTATCTCGATTCCAAATGGAGCATATGGAGTTGCCACATGTACCGATGACTGGGTTGTTCAAGCTTTCACCCAGGGACTAAACGAGAGGAGTTCGATCGCATCACGTCAACTAAAACAAAATTTGATAGAATACCCAGCTGTGACTTGGGAAGATGTCCACAACCGGTACCGGTCAAAGATTAGAGTTGAGGATGACCAACTAGGAGCCCCCTCGGGTTCAGTGCACCCAAGCCGGTCGACAGGTAAGAACCAAAGGGATTTTGACAGAGAACTAAGACTAACCAAATATCGATATCAGTCGTATGACACAGATAGAAGAAACAACCATACGGGGCGTAATTCCACCCGTAACGATCGAAGGGGTGACTGAGGACATAATCCTCGGGGACTCATGAGCAAGTCTGGATTCGACAAGTACGCGGATCCCACATAAGCACCTCGATTATCATAATACAATTTCAGCGTCGATGCCTCGAGTATCGTATTGGCCATTGGAAGGATTAAAGACACTAGGTGGCCAATACCGATACAAACCAATCCTTCTCAGAGAAATCCTAACTTGATGTGAAAATACCACGGCACACATGGCCACAAGATCGAAGACTGCAGACAGTTGAGAGAGGAAATGGCTCGGTTATTCAACGAGGGTCATCTTAGAGAATTCCTCAATGACCGAGCCAAAAATCACTTTAGGAGAGAGACGCCCATAAAAAGAATGAGGAAGAAAAACCTGAGCATGTTATTCACATGATCGTCAGTGGAGTCGATATCCCGCAAGGACCTGTCTTCAAACACACCAAAGTATCGATTACGAGGGAAAAATGGACCCGAGATTACATGCCCGAAGGCACCCTTACATTCAACGACGCGTAGACAGAAGACCTTTCGCAACCACACAACGATGCCCTGGTAATTTCTATCTTGCTAAATAAAATTCAAGTTAAACGTGTTCTTGTGGATCCAGGTAACTCGACAAACATAATTAGGCCGAGGGTCGTAGAACAGCTCGGCTTACTTGATCAAATTGTGCTCGCATCTCGAGTCCTAAACAACTTTAACATGGCTAGCCAAACAACGAAGGGAGAAATAATCTTGCCAGTGAACGTAGCCGGGACCATCCAAGACACAAAATTTCACGTCATCGAAGCTGACATGAGGTATAAGGCACTGCTCGGGAGGCCATGGATCCATAACATGAGGGCGGTACCATCGACCCTTCACCAGATGATGTAGTTCCTAACAGTGGATGGGGTGAAAACAGTCTACGGGGAACAACATGCTGCAAAGGAGATGTTCGCAGTCGATGAGGTGACACCGATACCAACATCCTCGACCTCATAAAAGTCGAGCATCAAAGATAAGCAAGCAACCAAATAGAAATCATCGCCCCTAGCCTCGACCGAAGCGGATAAGCAGGTAATCGAAGATTATGAAGAGGATTTTATCACTCCTCAAACTTTTTTCGTTCCCGAAGAACTGGATGCAACTAAGTCGATGGTCGAAGAGCTGGAACAAGTGATACTCTTTGAGTATCTACCCGAACACAAGGTATACCTGGGAACGGGGTTAACCCCCGAACTCAGGAAAAAACTCATTCAATTTCTTATTGATAACATGGATTGCTTTGCGTGGTCCCATTTAGATATGACAGGAATCCCGCCAGAGACTACAACACATCAGTTGAGCCTGGACCCCAAGTTCAGATTGATAAAGCAAAAGAGAAGGCCTCAGTCCGAGGTGAAGCATGCCTTCATAAATGAAGAGGTAACTAAACTCCTTAAAATAGGGTCCATTCGGGAAGTCAAAGATCCCGAGTGGTTAGCCAACGTAGTCATAGTCCCTAAAAAGGGGAACAAGCTTAGAATGTGTGTAGATTATAAGGATCTAAATAAAGCTTGTCCAAAGGACTCTTTACCTTTGCCTAACATCGATCGAATGATCGACTCCATGGCTGGCCACGAGATACTTACTTTTTTCGACGCCTATTCTGGGTACAACCAAATTCAGATGGACCTAGAAGACCAGCAAAAAACTTCTTTTATCACTAAGTATGGAACCTACTGCTATAATGTAATACCCTTTGGGTTAAAAAATGCGGGAGCTACATATCAACGCCTAGTTAACAAGATGTTCGAAGATCAGAAAGGGAAACCAATGGAAGTTTACATTGACGACATGTTAGTTAAGTCCCTACGCACAGAGGACCCATTTGACTCATTTGCAGGAGACATTCAAAATCTTGAGGAAGTACAACCAGAAACTCAAACCCGAAAAGTGTGCCTTCGGGGTCGGCTCGGGTAAATTTCTTGGCTTCATGGTATCAAATCGGGGGATCGAGGTCAACCCCGACAAAATCAAAGCCATCGAGGACATCACCATCGTAGACAGCGTGAAAGCCGTTCAGAGGCTAACTGGACGGATAGTTGCCCTGGGCCGGGTCATTTCTAGGTTATTAGATCAGAGTCACAAGTTCTTCTCCTTGCTTAAAAAATGACTTTACATGGACTCCGAAATGCCAACAAGCATTGAAGGATTTGAAACGGTACCTATAGAGTCCACCTTTGCTCCACACCCCAAAGGCAGACGAGAAGCTATATTTATATTTGGCGGTGTCCAAGATAGCGATAAGTGGAGTGCTAGTCCGAGAAGAACAAGGTACGCAGTTTCCAGTTTACTACGTAAGTCAAACTTTAGGAGATGTTGAAACTAGATATCCGCACCTAGAAAAATTAGCACTTTCATTAATAAGCGCATCTAGAAAACTAAGGCCATATTTCCAGTGTCATCCTATATGTGTCATTCCACATTTCCCCTTCGAAATACATTGCATAAGCCCAAATTATCGGGCCGATTGGCCAAATGGGCCGTCAAACTTGGCGGGTACGATATTGAATATCAGCCCCAAACGACCATCAAGTCTCAAATATTGGAATACTTCGTGGAAGACTTTTTGCCAACCCTCGTACCCGAAGTGGAAAAGGAACTTCTGCTGAAATCGGAAACCTCATCGGGGGTATGGATCCTCTTTACGAACGAAGCCTCGAACGTGTAAAGGTCTGGACTTGGTATTATTTTAAAACCGCCTACGGACAATGTTATTAGACAATCGATTAAAACTACTAAGCTGAATAACAACGAGGCCGAGTATGAGGCTTTGATTGCAGGTCTTGAACTAGCTAAGAACTTGGGAGCAGAAGTCATTGAAGATAAATGTGATTCCCTACTGGTAGTTAACCGATAAACGACACCTTCGAAGTACGAGAAGATAGGATGCAAAGATACTTAGACAAGTTGCAGATCACTTTGGAATGCTTCAGAGAATGGACTCTGCAGCATGTACACCGGGAACAAAATACCGAGGCCGATGCACTTGCCAACTTGGGATCGTCGGTCGACAAAGATGAAATTAGCTCGGGGACTGTCATCCAGCTCTCGAGGTCCATAATTGAGGCAAGGCACACTGAAATAAATTCTACAAGCTTAACTTGGGATTGGAGGAACAAGTATATCAAATACTTGAAAAACGAGAAGCTACCCTCGAACCCCAAGGAATTAAGGACCTTATGAACTAAGGAAGCTCGGTTCACAATGGACGAGGACGGAACGTTATATAGAAGGTCGGTCGATGGTCCATTGGCCGTATGCCTGGGGCCGAGAGATACCGATTATGTTTTACGAGAATGTGACATGAGATTTTATAAAGCACATATAGATGATTATGGTCCATTCATGATGAGAATGTGACAACATCTGATTTATGAATACATATTCATTCTTGGAAGAATATGAACGTGCCAGTGGTAGTGAATATACTACATTCACCTCTAAAAGGAGGTTTGAGATGATATAAGAAAATAATGTCATTATTATCGCATGAATGGTCATTGGTCATGTACCTATTGTACGCCAAAATATTTTGGCAATGTGATTACTAAAGGATAACACTAATTCAAGAAATAGATCTTGCATATAATTTTGACAATGACCATAATTTATAACTTTCTCCTTGAAAGTGATATTCACCACGTGGATGTTGATGAATATGTGAGAGTACCAAATTAATTGAGAGCTCTGGAAGAGCCAATTATTACTATTTTGGAGGAATACAATTGATTATCATGTCAATTTATTATGTTGTGGTAAGTCTCAAAGAAAGTTATTGAGTTTCTAAAGTATTTGCGAAAGCGATTGGTTATACTGAGAATATAAATAAAGGAAAGATTTAATATCTTCTATTACTATAACTTGTAGCGGGGTAATATGTATGTGAAAAGTTACCCACTTTATTCTCCAATTTGTACTACACAAATAAAAGAATACCACAATAAAGTGAATGATTATTAATATAAAAACCCATATCATAATAAACTTGGAGTTCATTGATAATTGCACACGTCATGGTGTAAACCTGAACTTTATCAATATTGATAATTTATTCAGCTGGCATAATTGGTTTAGCCATATCAATTTAAGTATGATGTGCAAAAATGAAAGAGAATTCACATGGGTAAATATTAAAGAACTAGAAAATTCTTTAAGAATTCTCTTATGTTGCTTGTTATCGTTATTTAATAGACCAACTAAAATTGGGATTGAATCCCATGAATGCTGAAAATATCAAAGGTGAATATGGGCCCATTCACCTGCCATGTATACGATATAAGATGCATCTATGAGATGGTTACATGTGCGATTATTATTAACTTGCAACATGGTGTTTGCGAGGTAACTTGCTCAATAATTTAATTTAGAGCATAATTTTCAGATTTTCTATTCAAGATAGTTCATCTTGATAAGTTGGTTTCGTTTAGCAAAATGATTTATTGAGTGCCTCC
This sequence comes from Nicotiana undulata, assembly GCA_005239495.1. Taxonomy (NCBI): domain Eukaryota; kingdom Viridiplantae; phylum Streptophyta; class Magnoliopsida; order Solanales; family Solanaceae; genus Nicotiana; species Nicotiana undulata. Next base: position 29,651 of record ML294645.1, read on the forward strand.
ACTTAATAGCTAAACAGTTGCTTATGAGAACAAAGTTATCTATATCAGTTTGATATACGTTATATACAGAAGTATATTACATTCTCCCCTCACAAGTGGTTCAGAGTCAGGAATCAAATAATTCCATCTTATTATTATTATTATTGATGTGCGGGGTATATTTTGATTAACACTGTAACACACAAAGATGAGTTCCCAAATTGAGGAATAAAGTTAGTTTTTCTAACTTGAGGAGGAGACAAGATAAACAGTTGAGAAAAAGTTACGTGAAACGAATTATCATTTGTACATCTAGATCCTCGAATAACATAATATGAACTTGAAGTTCATAAAAGGGTAATTCATATGCAATATATTGCAGAGCACGCCTGACGCATTTGCTGACCCAAAGAAAGTAAACTATATTCTCATTACAAGTTCTCTTATTATGACCTAGAAGGACAAAGGCTATGGTACGCTTAAAGTGTATAGACAAATCGGTTCAAATAAACTTCTTGATAAAGAAGACGAGCAAATGATCAAAATGATCCTAATAAAGGAGGCAAGTGATCTAGAAGATCACATGACATAACACTTCATAAAATCTCAAGAGACGTTCAGGTACCTGAAAACATGAATGAAAAGATCTTTATGTTATGTCTTTATGAAAAAATATATTGGAACCGATATAAAATGTTCGTCGACAACATATTTCATTGTGCTAAATATATATGAGGATCTTAAGCCTGAAGAAACAATTCAAGTAGAATTGGTTTTATATGAAAGACATATAGTTTTGGACATGTAGTTCAAACATTTGAAAATATAAAGTCAATGGTTTGTGCAATCATTTTTATCTATCTTATGTCTAACATGACACAAAAATTTGATATGCATCTAAAGTCCATTCATATGGCTTATATGACTTAACTTATATGACAATCCCTAAAGGATTTAAATTGCTTAAAGCATATATAGTTCTTGGTCCTGAAGTACCACATCCTACGTGCAATTTGTGCACATATGTATCTTGCTATAACTATAAGCACGGTAATGTGATAGCGGGAATTTTTCCCTCCAAGGAGATATTGAAAAGGCTTTTCCACGACATTACATGAAGACATTATATATATACAAGAATGATGATTTCAAGGTGCAACAAATTCGTTCAAATGATAATATGGCTGATTTGTTCACAAAATCTCCACCAACATCAACCTTCAAGAAGCTAATACACAAGATTGGGATGCGAAGGCTCAAGGATGTGAATTGATGCTCTCATCAGGGAGAGTTAATGCGCGTTGCACTCTTTTTTCCTTACAAGATTTTGTCCCGCTGGGTTTTCCTTACAAGGTTTTTAACGAGGCAACCAAAAAGCGCATTTCTAAACATGTGTACTCTTTTTCCTTTTCTAGAATTTTTTTTCCCATTGAGTTTTATTTTAGTTAAGGTTTTAACGAGGCACATTATCTGTTGAATAGATATTCAAAGGGGAGTGTTATAAATAGAATTCTATTTATGGTGAATGTCTATATTCTAGAGAGATTCTAGGGTTTACTTGGTGACTAAGTCACTCTTTCCCTATAAATAGAGGGGTCTTACCCCATTGTAAATCATCCTAAGATTCGATAAGAATTTTTTCTTTCTTTCTCTATAATATTTTTCTTGTTCTTTTATTATTTCATAATAGGTACAGGTTAATTGGGGGCGACCAAATAGGGTAGCTACATGCCTTTTTTACTTTCTCAATAGCCCAATGATTGGCCCATATATTGTTGCTAATACTTTGGCCTATTTAAATGAATTGAAACACAAACATTCTCCTAACGTAATTTGTCGATTTCACTCTCAGTTGTTATATTATCACCAAATAATAAGCTCGAGGGGAACAACAATGGCGATGGCTGAGGAACAAAAGAAACGAACAATGGAGGCATTAGAGCGAAGATTTGCTCAATCCAAAGCTGAGCTTGAGTTACAGCAGCACAAGAACAAGAAAATCTCAGTTGCTACTACAACGACAACAACTCCTGTTGAGAAAAACGGTGGACATACTCCCCAGGGCATCAATTCTTCGCCTTCGCTCTTCAAATCAAAGGCAACTTCCTCTTCTATATCATCCAAAAAAGGTTTCATCTTTTTACCTTTTCCTCTTTGTTTCACTGCTTTTTGTTTTAAAAAATTACTAGTATTAATCAACTATGCCTCAATTTCAGATTACTGGGGAAATACTCCATAGTCGTAGTTCGCTGTTCCAATTTAATAGGCAGTATTGCCGTTTGATGAGTCAAAGGGTTTTTGATTTGACTACGACTTTTTTTTCCCCAAAGATATTTTTAGATATTGTGATTTATAGTTTTTTTTTCTAAAGTAGTTTATGTAAGTTTGTTTTGATTATTAAGGAATGCGTGACTGTTGTACTTCAAACTCCACCATGCTTCATTAATAAATTGTACATATTCAATAATTCTTTTAAGTCATACAAAATTCGAACCAAAGTTACTAGGTTCAGCCGAATCCGCACCCCACACTCTTGGCTCTGCGCCTGGCTTGGAGGAAGGAAAATAGAGCAGGAAAAGTTCAAAAGTCTGCTCTTTGGTGTTTTATCTATTGTTTTACAGTTGAGATGTATTCTATGTGGAACGAAACTCAGAAAGTTGAAACAAACTACACTTCTTTTTATACATAACATTTGTGTATCGGGTCAACTTGTGTACACCTTGACTATTCCGCCGGGCACATGCTACCTCCCACCAGGTATGCGGTAACTCTGTCCACTTAGGTGAAGAAATCATCTAGTGTTTTTTGGCGCACCATGATCTCTAAGGATTTGCACCCACCTTATTGACCACTAGGCGGCACTTTTGGTTGCAAGTTGAGACAAACTACACCTAGGACAAGGACGTATATTACATGTTCAATGCTGTGTTTGGGTATATCGAGTTTTATATGATGAACCTTGATTACAACAACAACAACAACCCAGTGTAATCTCACAAGTGGGGCTTGGGGAGGATGAACCTTGATTACTAAAGAAAATGATTTTTTCACATTCACATAGACTGATTAAGTGAGGGAAAGAGAAGAAAGAGGACGGATAATGAGAAAATTAGGAACCGGTTTTGGCTATAACAATGAAAAAATTAGATTTAAGTTTGATTAAAATCCTAATATAGCCTTTCACCTGGTCACCAATTGCCACAGTTCGTGGCAGTGTACCACTTCCTAATCATAGTGTTAGGTCATTTTTTCTCTTCAATTTATTCAAGACCAACCTAGTGCTCATGCTTCCACATTTTCCCCAGAGCCTGAATTAGTTGTATTCAGTAGCGGAATCCAACACTAGAACAGCTAGTCGATGTTGACCATGAAGTCCCACTATTTAGAAAGAAAGAACGCACTTGCAATTACTATGTTTAATTCTTTCTCGTTGATTGGAACTGTGTTTTGGAATTATGTGATTGGAACTGGTTTTCCGAAAGAACTTAGTTGTAATTGCATAACATTTCACTGTATTACTGCCCGAAAATGATAAATGAAGAAGAAAGCTTGTTTTATGCGACCTTATAACAGACAACGTTTTACGTGCAGAAGATACTTGTAGTTTTTCTTTTTCTAGGCAGCTGAATAAAATGAGGAATTTGGTTTTGTTAGATTTTTTTGGAAAAGGGTAAAATCCCTTAGAGATAGCAAATAAGCTTTTGATAGAGCAAATTGTGACAAGGCACCGATCATCAAGGGTACCAACATGTGCAATCCGAAACTCACAATAATTGGTGAACCACCAAAACTGTACTCAAAACACATAATATAGAAACCAAAACTACTTGGAGTGGCATTGCCAAAGGTACTGTGTTCATCATCTGTTAGGCGAAGCAAAAGTTTGCATTTGCGTACTTAACATCAATAATCAGATGGACTAATGACATCGTCAATCTTTAGAATCATCTTAACAACCCGAGTTGCAAGCAAAATCTGCTGTTGCTTCCCAATCTGTCTTAAAGACATGTTGTTCACGCATGTCATTCGTGCCAACATCATTGCAATCTATTCCACAACAAGGATTGTTTTCCTTAATTTGCTGAGATTTAACAGCACATAGATTTTCAACGTGTTGGAGACCACTATTCTCAGCAAGTGCCATTGGGATAGAATCCAAAGCATCTGCAAATGCCCTGATAGTATACTGCTCAACTCCTGGGTGTTTATCAGCTGCTGTTTCGAACAGCAATTGAGCAAGAGATCTCAGCCGCGCACAAAGCATAATGAATACTACATTCCTTTGTTACCACCACCGATAAATAAGGTCATAGCCTTAAATTTGCATTTTGCATGCATGTCATTCTGTCCTTTATTTTATCAAATGATTTCTCTAGAACCAGACTAGTTCTGTCAAGTCTTTTTAGTTGTCAACTCTTGAAACCTTGGCACAATTCTCCCACCTGAGCAATTTCCATCTGCTCCAATTCCACACCTCCTACCCATCTAACATCAATATGCATCAGTGAGTAGCTTGCTTCATAAAAAAAAAACCACTGGTAAATAATTGAAGTGGCACCAACATCCTTGTATTTCTGTACCATGTCATCAAAGTACTTCTGCTCATCCTAAAGTTTGATTTAAAAAAAAAGTATCAACGTCAACCTTATGCTTGGTCTTTGGTTTTGGAGGCTCAAAAGGACAAGTCAAAATGGCAATTCTTGCATCCTCAATTTGCTTTGGCATCTGAGGATGACTCGATCTTTGCCAACTACTATTCCATAAATTAGCTCTCTATGCTATAACTTTCCACCTTTTGCTCAACTTTGAATAGGTCCAGGCAAACATCCTTCCTCTCCAAATCTGCAACAGCTAGAACTACTTTGCCACCTTATCCATGCAACAGCTAGATCTGCAACAGCTTGCATTTGTTCACAATCTTAGATGAAAAAGTAGTCCTGCAGGTTTGAATCAAAGCTCATTCCCTCCAAATTCAAACTTCTACTCAATTCGCTCCAAATGCTCAATTTATATCCTTGAAGCCATTTCATATCCTTCTGTGATTCAAATAGGGTGATTACCACGTTTTAACAACCTCTCCGCTTGTTCTAGAAGTGCCCAGCCATGTCAACAACTCCAGTAGTTCCATTACCAAATAATCTTGACTACAGCTCAACCATCAACTTCCTAATCTGATTTTCAACATCCATCTGCTCCAAGACGGTTGCACCATCATTTCTGATGGTGACATCACCATTAGGGCTCTGAAGCATCTTCATGCCCTTAGAACCAAGAGAAGTGGAGAGAATGCCAGCTATGACTTTTCCAGCATGAGTGTCGGTCTTTCAAGACCACCCATAAGGGGTACGTTAGCATTTACAAAGCGATGAATATTCCTTTCAAAAAGAATTGTTGGCCTTTGAGCAAGGCCCCTTAATCTGGTTTTCTGTTCTTGCTTCTTGATTATTATGAATGGCCTACCAAATTCATCGAATGCCAACGCCATTGCTCCGCTGCTCTCTCCACCAGATAATGAGATGGCACAGAAACTTTTGCTTTGAAGAAAGTATATGAAGATTGAAGACAATGCAATGAATTCCAGAGTGAATCTGTAGTCTGTATAGCAGGTTTCAGAAACCTAAGTTCAGTTCAGTGCTAAACCATGGATTTCTTTCTTTTTATTCTCTTTGATTTATCCGTAGTTAAATTGTGGCATCCAAAAACAGTGTAAACAGTTGGCATTTTCCAGGAATGTAAGTTAAACATCTTAATGTGATTCCCTCTTGATTCATTCTTTAAAAAAGTGATTCCCTCTTAATTTATCTCATCCAAACATTTTCCTGGTTTATTTGTAGGATATTTATCTTTTTCTGGCCATCCATCTTCTCAAGGTAAAACCTTTCTACTGTATGCTTCTCTTACATTTTTATCTATAGAAAGGTATACATGAGACTAATCTAGGATGCTGAATTTCATCCTGCAACATAGATGTTGAACTGAATAATCCAGCGTACCTTCAACTCTCCCATTCAGTAGACGAGAATCTTCTGAAAAATACTACTGAGGTAAGAATACACGTGAACAAAATAATGCTTCAAGAATGCGCACTATTACTCATCCCCTTTGGTTTTTTACAGATTACTGGTACTGTTAACGATATTTTGCATGATCTTCTCCAACATGGTGATTCAGCCCAGAAATATATGCAGGGGTCAAAAAATGTGAAAGTTGATAACTGGATTCTTCTTGATAATGTTGTTCAAAAAAGTAGCATTGCTACTGGAGCTCGTAATCGGGCTTTGCAGAGACAGTCAAAGAGATCTAAAAGACATATGTCCATAAAGCAACATAAGAAATTTGGATCATTTGATTTGCCTCAAGAGTTCCACAAGTGAGTTGCACTTTTTTTTCTTTTCATAAATAAATTAGTTTTAGCTTGTCTTTTAAAAACACTCTGCCCTTCTCAGTGAGGAATTATGTGTAGTTTTTGAACTTGCTACAGTGCACTGTATTTTTTTTTTCCCTTCTGTTTAACTAGATGGGTTCGATTATGCGGAAGTTGAATGCTGAAGTCTCATGGTGGTTTATTGATTTAATGTTGATGTGATTATTTCCTTATTTTAGTATTGTAAAAAAATTGGTGAGTAATCTTTTAATTAAGAGCCATCACATGAAAAAGGCAGTAAGATGACCTTTTCATGCGATGACTCTTGAGTAAGAGATTAGCTGCTGCACTGTATCTCATGTTGCATGTGATGCCTGTCCTCTATTTGCTGTGGTAATTTTCTGCACAGTTATCCTCAAGAGAACAATAGATGAATAGGCTGCTAGTACTTCTCCCTAGTGTTATTTGCATTAGATATTGCTTATGTGGAAAGTTAAAGGCTTAAAAGGATATCTTACACCCGTGTGGTTCTACTACATAAAATTCAATTTCCGAATGATCAAATTCAGCTGTCTACTTATTTGACTTTTTAGCTATATTATTCATCTAGGATTCTAGGGACAAAGTTCTCCAACTTCTTCAGCAGGAAAGATTATACTTTTAAGGGCTCGACTTTCTGGGGCTTGTGTCTGTGGGGTCAGATTGAGCCAAATATTCCTAGACCTCACAGTTGATGATACCTCATGGATATATAGTGCCAATGTTGGCTTGGCCATATTCCTTGTTGTTCTTATTTTGACTAGTTAAGTTCCCTGTTTTCATTTGTTCTTTTATAGGTTGGGTCAGTGTCGTCTAAGGCGCGCTTAAGCCCTGAAGCGAGGCTCAAAACACGTTGAGCGCTTTACCTCCCTTTGTGGGCGCTTTAGTGTTGCGTCGAAGCTCTAAGACATACTTTCCCTTGCCAATGAATGTAATCCTGAAAAGGCAACCTTAAACAATTGATATTTCACTTTATCATGATTTTTTTTTCAATTTATTTGTCCATATATTTGTTATTCATGCTTATAATGATTAGTCTTGGACTACATGCATATTTTTACTTTTTCTCCCATTGCGCCTCTTTTCATTAAAGCCCACGCTTTATTTGCGCTTTTCTCTTAAAGCCCCGACGGACCTTAGAGCTTTTTTGCGCTTTTCACCTTTGATAGCACTGGGTTGGGTGTCTTTTTCCCCCTTTTCTGCTCTTTTTTCCTTTTTTATTTTATGTGGACACACACACACACATATGTTGCATTGATTTGAGCAGCAAAGTTATGTACTCACTTTATGGTGTTGCCCAGATCATCTCTTGTTCTGAGAATTCTTTTGTGGCTTGTTCTATAGCTATGACATCTTCAAGCCAATGCACGATAAGTGGAAAGACTATGTAACAAAACTCCTGAAGAATATTGGGTTGGCTTTTTGTTTCCTCGCTTTTGTTTTTCAAGAAAGAAGCTTTTTTCTCCAATGATTCAGCTAAACAATTGACTTGTATGTCTCTCTCACCTGCAGTATTGGCCTTGCAGGAAAAATCAGTTATCACAATGTCTCCTTAATGCAGACTTACATGGTGCACTAATTCTAGGTAAATAATAAACCCACTCTCCTTTTATCTCTTTTAGGTAGACCCTTCAAAACTATTTTAAGGAAATGCTATGTTATTAGTCGCTGAATCTGTCCTATCTTAATGTTTTACAAGGACCTAAACGTTCGTGTGAGCTAAATTACGATAACCAGTTATCTTTATCTAAAGCCTGAAGAATAGAACTATCAGAGAGAAATTGGGTTCACTGTGTTTAACTCTTGCACACTGGCACATGCACACAGAGAATATAACAACTTCGTTACTGAAACATTGTGGCACTTATTTCCTGCAGTTGTTCAGTGCAAAATAGCTGGCTTAAGTGGTGTACGTGGTATCATGATTCGTGAGACCGTAGATACATTTGGAATAATCACAGAAGACAACAAATTCCAAGGTTTATATCCTGTTCAATTTTTCATTTTGTTGGTAGCTAGCTATATGAACTTATGACGTAGCAAATATATGTCTTTTGCTCCACTTTTAGTAGCCCTAATACCGGAATAGAACAAATTATGATGCTTGCTGCTTCTGCCTTCCCTTTTCTTTAATTTCTTATGCTGTCTTGGTTGAGTAATTTTTGCTTGGGTTACTTGCCTCAATAAGCAATGAATTAAGCACCAAGTGCGGCACTTTTTTCAAGTTCTGGTAGTTTTTGTCTCTACTCGTGCCATTCACATTTTAGCCTTGTTAGATAGTATGTTAATTTTGAATCCACAGGAAAATCGGCACCTTAGCGGATTTGTTCTTGTTCTAAAAGAATTATTTTAGGAATAGTCACCCTTCCTCGGTCTCTTTCTGGGAATCTTACCTCAGCTTAGGCTCATTTGATAAATACTCTTGTGTCCGACCTTATCCTTATTTCAGCTACTTAGTTCTTTGACTTCTCATTAAGCTGTGAGTTGTCACACGTCAATTGTTGCTGTCATTGCAACCTGAAACTTTTACTTGATACATCTTGTTTGTAAATTTTGTATATTCTCCAAAATATTATTTAGATTACCCGGTCCTTATTACAACAGCAACAACAAACCCAGTAGTTTTCCACAAGTGGGGTCTGGGGAGACTATTAGCTGGTCCTTATTATGTTATAGAAAAGTTTCAAAGACTGGCCTTGGATTTTCACATCCTGGAGAGTGTGTCCACTAAAAATCAAAATGGAGCAGTGGCCTTTACTTCATCAGTTACTGTTTTGAATGAATTAGCATTGTCTTTGAAGTAGGCTGTACATAATTCTAGATAACTTCAACCTTGTATGTGAAAATCTTGAGTTCTTTGCATTTTTTCACAACCTAACATGTATGTAAATTTTTGGTTGGCACCAAATCTTCTTAACTTTTAAGATCCCCCCCCCCCC
>ML294645.1:39057-51082 GCA_005239495.1 Nicotiana undulata
TTTTTGTTTGGCCCCAAATCTTTTTAACTTTTAAAACCCCCCCCCCCCCCTCCCCTCCAAGGTATTGATCTTCTTGCAAAATCATTAAAAGGATGATTTGTAATTCCATTTAATTTATCTTTCCAAACACACTTGGGTCTCTCTTTAGAGAGTATATATGTCATCTTGTTGGGCATAAAAGGATGAAATCTCTGTGCATACAATCCCTTCTTGAGTTTGTTTGTGCCACCTTTTTTGTTGGAAATGCACTGTGAAAACAAAATCGAAAATAGAAAAACGAATAGAAAAGTAGTTGATTAGAGGTTCAGTTTTGTTAAGAAAGGAGCCAAAAGCAAAACTACAGCTATCAGATTCTACAGTCGCAAGTGAATATTATTAAGCACTGAAGACTACAGACTTAATTATAGGTACATACATTAGTATGCTGTCCTGCAGCTCTATTTTTCACAAGCAGTTATATTAAAACTCACGAGAAGCTGCCGGGAAAAGCATATTAGACAAATTGATTATTTGTCTGAATATCATTTAAGTTGAGAAGCTTTTTACATAGATAGTAATTATAGTATCATACTTGCACCAGTGCTCTTGAGGAAACAAAACTGCCAATATTAGATGCACTCATAAGTACTGGGTGTGTTTGGCAAAAATTAACTAATTTAATCAAAATTCTATTCCTTATCAATACAAATGTAATAAACAAAAATCCTCAAAACAAAAAATGTAATCAAAATTCTATTATTACTACTATTTTGCCCCTTTGCAAATGAGTTGTTCTGTTACTTGCAGAAAGATTAATATATTAGGGGGAATATCGAGGGTAGGTTGCAAATAAAATAATGATGTATGCGTGAGGAGCGCAAAATGCAAAGAGCTTGAAATTCTTTAACCAAGCTAAGAAAAAACTTTTTCTGTTTCCCTTTTCCATTTATACCAAGATGAGAAGGGGATGGTGCAAGAATGCAGAAGTCCGGTTCTTGTTAATACTTGTTTTCCACTGTTTTTCTTATCCAATTGCTTATCTGAACTGCAGTTGTACCAAAAAAGCTTTCTGTATTTATCCTGCAAGTGGACTGCTGGAAAGTTACATTGCTCGGAGACAAACTCAGTTCGAGAAACATGATTACATGATATTGTTAAGACGGAAATTTATCATATGGAAAATGTATTAGCATTGTGGTAGTGGCTTCATATGGAGTACGACATTGATGTGGATTAACTCCTATGGCAGCACATAATTTTGGCCAAGTTACTACATCTTTAAGAAGACCGGAAGGTTTCATCGAAGGGTTAACCAAGTTTGACTAGTTTTGACCATGGATTTGACCTGACTCGAGGATGACTCATGTATGGTTCGACACGCCCCACTAGCCTCTCGACTCCTTGTAGTTATGATAGGACTTTATTATTTTGAAGTATAGGAGTAGTTCACGAGTTTTAATCTATTGGATGATATATTTATGTGAGGCTCTATGGAAGCCTTTGGTTCTTTAACAACTCTTTGGAATTCTTTCCTTGTCTTGGATATCTTTGGATCATTTCTTAAGTAATTAGGATGTAATTCATGTTAAGTCAAATAACAGTTTTAGCCCCTGAATTATTGCTTTATTCCAATTTTGATCTTTGTGTTATTCGTGTGAGCACATTCGACCTTCAATTAATTTGAACGTACACTGCTAGTCTCTGGAACAACGCTCACATGGCTGCCAAAAAACTGAAGAAGGAGCTCCTCCTCCTCCTCCGCCTCCTTAGTTTTAGTGCTTAAAGTTGCACAATTGAATTAATTGAAGGTTTAATGTGTTCAGTCAAATAATACAAGGACTAAAAATGGAATAAAGCAATAATACAAGGATGAAAATTGCTTCTTAGAGCCCGTTTGGATGGACTTATTTTAAGTGACTTTAAGCATAAGCCATAAGCTAAGAATTTTAGCTTTTGACTTCTTTTTGCTGTCATTTTAGCTTAAAAATAAGTAGTTAAAAGCATTTTTTTACTTTATCCAGACACTATAAAATGACTTAAAAGCTATTTTGACTTAAAAGCACTTAAAATAAATCAATCCAAAAACGGACTCTTATTGTTACTTCCCATGTCTTAAATTATGTGGGAACATTTGGATTTCGAGAGTCAAACTCCTTTTTTGAATTGGTTAAAAACTAAAATCTACATTTAACTTTTCAAATGTATTTTGTCTATCCAGACTTACTACGTACAACCAATTCTCTTTGTTTCTTTTCTTTTCTCCGCCTTATCCAATTTGCAAGTACTCCTGCAATTTTTGCTTTTTATGCTTTTGAAAATACAAATAAATAAATATATAATAGCAGAGCATTAGTTAATGCAGAATATTTTCTGAGTATTGAATAAATTATCGAATGAATTGTAAAAATAGCTCCGGCTAGCCAGTTTTCGGACTGGTCATTTAAAAATAGTCAGCGTTTGCTAAGTCATTGAAAAATAGCCTTTATTTTGCTGCAACAGAGACTGGTCCAGCATAATATACTGGAGTTCGGCGCACCTGCGTATGAACTTCCAACATATTATGTTGGAACTCCAACATGCGAAAAGTTCCATCATAAGATACTGGGGATTCGAGCACTTGTATTTGAACTTCCAGCATATTATGCTGGACCGGTATACTTTGCTGGAACTTCAGTATAATATACAAGAGTTCCAGTATACTTTGCTGGATATCCAGTATAATATACTGGAGTTTCAATATATTATACTGGAATTCCAGTAAATTATGCTGGAGTATTTTCCGGATTATAAACAATATTTTCGTTCTGATTTATCTTTATATGAAAAATGGCTAAATTTCGATTGAAACTGTGACAATTTTTGAATGATCACTTGTAAATCTGGCAATTTTTGAATTTCTCCCTAATGAATTACATTAAAGGCATGAACTAGCACAAGCGTTACCTATTGGAACTTTGCGTTAATATATTACGATACACATGTACAACTTTACATTCGATGGCGGAGTCATAATCTATATATATCTATAAAAGTGGGCAGTAGGAAAGTGAGATGACACTTCTCTTAGGACAAGAAACATATTTATCTTTTTTCTCTTTTTTTGAGTTTTTTTAATCATTATTCTATCTTCATAACTCTCACCTCATTATCTTCATAACTTATATTTTTAATAATCTCAATAACTCTCATATCTTTTATATTCATAATATTTAATATGTAAATTTATGACAATTTGTATTTATCTTTTGTCCTTTATTTGTTAAATTTTTTATTTTCGTAACTCACACCTCTTTAACTTTCACGTTTAATAATATCCATAACTCATATGCTTTTCATAACCCTCAAATATTTAATTTAAAAATTTAAGATACCTTATGGTGTTCCTTGTTACTCCCCATGTTTTCGTACGTGAGAGTACGTCGTAAGTTAATTGACGTAAGATCAGAAATAGATTATATTTGGAAGCATATAAAGTAAGTTAATCATGTTAACCTGGAGGTTACAAATATTTAAGGTCATGGACTGCAAGTACTAAGAAGGTTGGAAAGCTTAGAGGCTAAACCAATTGAAGAAAATAAGTTTCGTCGAAAGTCGACGAGTTTGAAATGTTATAACATGTACTTTAGGGTGAGACTATGGTTCATTACATGACAAGGAGGTTATTCTATGAGTTAATTTTGCCGTATGATAGTCGTGTGTTACGTTTTGAAGTCAAGCAAGTTGTGGAACAAAAGTTTGCAAAGGTCTTCACAAGTTACATTCATAAATTTGTTGAAACTTAGGTCAAATGTAGCTGAGCTTTTCTCCCAATATACTTGGAATTAAGAGATGATCTACCTACCAAATTGAAGATCTATGAGTCTAGCTTCTAAATCATTTAGCCGTTTGTCGATACAACATCGGAGTAGATAGATATTCACGTTTTTGCGAGACTGCACAAAGCGATTCCCATGGGACCCACAAAGTCGGTATAAACTCCGACTTGTATTTAAGTTAATTCTAAATCGTTTTCACTCATTTTTCTCATCAAAGACAGTTCCTAAACCCTCCTAAATGCTATTCAATGGTTCCTCCATGATTCTAGGGCGAAAACCTAAGATAAAAACATGAATCCAACGCTAGAAACCCCGTGGTGCTTGCTAGATCATAGTTCTTCATCTTGTGGCTGTTTTGGAGGTTTCTTCAAAGTGAAGTAACCTCAGGTCTTGTCTGATTCTTGCTGATAAGATAATAATCAGTCTCTCATTCATACATATTAGATTTTCAACGTGAACTACAAGTGTTTACACTCCAACTTGAACACCAAAAGTTAATTAAAGAAGGGAATACAACACTTATTGTGTTGTGGTATCATTGAGGATGATTGTGGGATGTGTTTGATCGAAATTTCAAGTGGTTGATACTGTCTAAGGTGAGTACAACAACCTACTAATTATTCTTAAGCTTGCTTTTATGTTTGTTAAATTGTTAGGATAATAAACTACAAGGTAGTACTTGGATTAACTTAAGCCACTTCTATGGTGTTGTATTGCCATTGAGGGCTGTTGTAAGCTAAATATAACTTGGATTCCAACTTGAAGCTACTGTAGGAGGTATGTGTATTGTGCTCTTACAGGTGCTTAATGTTATCTTGATGTTGATTAAGTTAAATGGTTTGACTAGACATGAACGAATGAATAAAGTTGCTTATTGAAGAAAGTTGGAGTTGTTGATTGTTTCCTTTGTTATGAATATATGGTATAAGGATGGAATCATTGATGAATTACTTCATTATCATGTTAATGATGCTGTTAAGTTAATGTAAGAAGTCTATAAGGTGTGATATGGGTTATACGGATTCCAATCGAGCTTGCCGCTCAAAATGAATTATTGAACTAATCGGAGAGCTTATTGTGAATTATACTGTTGTTGTTTGGTTGTTTGGTGACTTTTGGTAACATATGACATGTAGTTAAAACAGGGGAGGTGCTGTCCATTTTCTTGTAGAATATCGGTTTTGAAATATGAGAGTTACAATGCTTATATGATAACGACGAAGTGGGGTTACTCATTGTAGACGTAAGAAGATCATATTGAGCTTGGTTGACAATTGGAGAGAAGATTGCAAAGGTATGTTAAGACTTTTACTTCATTCTTTTGGCATGATCTAAAGTGAAACAAACGTAAACGATACACTATTTCATAATGAATCTACTCCTAGCAACTAAGGTGGTCCATGTTGTTCTTTCCTTACAAAGTTATTCTAAGAAAGTATGTATGATCCTTGAGCCCTAGTGAAGTTCATATTCATGGTATGATATCCATAATGTTAATAGAAGGTGCAACTACCTTACGTCACTCCAAAAGATTTAGAGCACGATTCCATGAGTCCAGCATGCATTATATATAGTATCTATTTTACTCTACCGAACCGCACTATAGTCGACCGGGTACGACACCTATTGTGAAACCACTGCTCAGTTGGATTTTACCGAGATCCACGTGGTCGGGCACATTTTTACCGAGTCCTCTTTGAGTCCGGGTACCATATGATGATGATGCCCACATAGGCGGATGTTTTAAAAAAAATTATGTATGTAATATATATATATACACGTATCACGCATTTCATGTCACTATCTCTTAGAGGCACTCAGATGCTACAGGTTGTATCTCATATCTCTCTCTTTACATTATTATTCTTATTTTATGCTTTTCTACCTTACATACTCAGTACTTTATTCGTGCTGACGTCCCTTTTGACTGGGGACGTTGCGTTTCATGCCCGCAGGTCCCGATAGACAGGTTAACAGTCCTCCTAGTGGGCTATCAGCTCAGCGGAAGGTGTTGCTGCACTCCACTTGCTCCGGAGTTGCCTATTTGGTCAGTATGATTGGGACATGTATTGACCGGTATGGCGGGGCCCTGTCCCGACCTATATGACATTTATGTAGTCTTAGAGGCTTGTAGACAGATGTCAGGTATATGGATACTTATATGGCCTTGTTTGCCTCTGTTTTGAGTTTACAAATGATCATGTCAGCCTTATAGGCTTGTATGTCACATGTATAAGTTTCTATATAATGTTTGGTCATCCTACATCTAGTATGCACTTATATTTTATTCTTGTTATCTCATGACGGCTCTTTTGGCCCATTTACCCATGATAGTATGATAATATATGTTATGTTGGTACTCGATTGAGTAAGGTACCGGGTGTCCGTCGCGGCCCATAGGTTGGGTCGTGACATTCCTCTACTTTTGCCTATATAAATTCATAATTTTTGTTTCATGGGATCCCTTTCCTCAGGTTAACCCTTTTCATTCCATATTTAAAATAGTAATGACGTCATATTTACCGGAATATTAGATTCATGTTTTAGTTTCGCTCGAGTAAGAAGGCTCTTAAACTAATGATGATCGGTTTGCGAGAGAGGACATCAATAACAACTCGGGAAACTATGCATTGATTCTATATTTCTTTTTCCTTTTATTTTCTTATGGTTCCAAACAAGATGTGCGTTGGATTCCTTCTTTTTCTTCTACTTTCTCTCTGACTTTGAGATGGTGTATCTATGTAATTTGCTTTGAGATTGGTGTAAGATTCATAAAATAAATTAATCTCTTTATAGCTGTGGCGACAACTGTATCCTTCCCATGACAAACTTGTAACATATATAGTGTTGAAGGTATGGATATCGCAACCATATTGTCATTGAAAATGCTTAATATTTATGATTTTATTCAACTTTTACAAATAAATTATATATATAGTATTAAATGTATGAAAATTGCAACCACATTTTCATTGAAAATGCTTAATATTTCTGATTTTATTCAATTTCTCCTCGCTTACCGGGCACTTCAGTTTCGTAATCAAAGCTCTAAGACATACTTTTTCTTGGCCATGAGAGTAAGGAGACACTATACAATTGATATTTTACTTTATCTTAGTTTTTTTTCCAATTTCTTTGTCCATATATTCGTGCTTATAATTAGTAGTTTTGGACTATTTATATATACTTGTATATTTTTGCCATTTGCCATAGTCTCGTATGCTGACTCAGACCCTTTGCCTAAATAGACTATCTTGCTATAGCTTGTTATTGGTACCTCTTTCATATTCTTTGTTGTTATCTCTGATTTAGTTTTCTAACGATTTATCTTGTTATCACTTGTTATCAGGGCTCCCTTCACTTTCGCTAGCCAAAGGTCATTTCGGAAACAATCTCTCTACCCTTCCAGGATAGGGGTAAGGCTGCGTACATCCTACCTTCCCCAGACCCCACATGGTGGGAATATACTGGTTGTTGTTGTTGTATATTTTTGCCATTTGTGTCTTTCTTCACTAAAACCGACGCTTTTGTTTGCGCTTTGCTTTTAAAATTTCAATGGACTTGAGAGTTTTTTTTGCGCCTTTTACCTTTGATAACATTGGACAGTGGCCAAAAATGAAGGTAAATTTTGTTAGTTCAATCCATGTTAGTTTATATGATTTCTTGTGTCTATCTTTGTCTGTCTTGAGCAGGGTACTAGCCATCCCATCTAGAGGTGTTCATAAAAATCCGAAAAATCGAACCAAACCGACCAAAATACCCGATATTTTTAGGTTTGATTTGGTTTTGGTTTTAAATTTTAAAAACCGATCAAATTTGGTTTGATTTTAATTAAAAAAATAACTGAAAAAACCGAACCAAACCGACTATAAAAAGTAGCTATTTATATTTATTATGACACCTCTATATATGTATATTTTTATATAAAGTTTCTAAAATTTTATGGTACATAGTAGTCATTTGTATTTTTAGTCTAGTTCTTTGTTATTATAATAATCTAATTGTTTGTCTTCTAGTTTGATTGGTAGAATACTTTTACTAAGTACAAGAATTTATTTCTTGTTAAAAATAATCGATATTTAATTGAGTACTTAAATTATTCATCACTATTTGAGTCAATTATCATCAATATATCTTGGTAAATGATAGATTTTTCAAAGAGCAATTTGTTTGATAGTGTTACGTTGAAAATGTAGTCGCCGGAATATGTGTTTGGTAGCGTATGTCTCATATTTAAGAAAAAACCCAATAAATAACCAAAAAAAACGAAAAACCGACAAAAACCGAATCAATAAAAACCGACTTAATTGGTTTTGTTTGGTTTCAATATTTGAAAAACCGACTTACTTGGTTTGGTTTCTTTTTAGGGAAAAACCGACTCAAACCGAACCATGAACACCCCTAATCCCATCAGGTACATCGTGTTGCTCGACGATAGAAAACTTACGCCTGATGAGATACAAAACTTCACAAACAGGTTATGCTACATGTACGCAACGTCTATGTTGTGCGGACTCTTCAAAATGTAGCCGTACCTGTGTCGGGTCCTTAAAAAATGCACTACTTTTGAAGGATCCGACACGTTTCCGGCCACATTTTCAAAGAATACGAGCAACATAGCGCAACGTGCACATCATCACTTTCCATAGGTTAGTTCCAATAGAAAATGCTCTCTTCTTTTAGTAAATATGGCTTTTTATGCAATTCCACCTGCCCGTTATGCCCATTTACTATCATCTCGGGCGCGATACTATGTTGATGAGGAAGATAGAGAGAATGGTAAAGTAATGGAATTGCCTAAAATTAAGGACAGTTAAAAATTCCATGTATTTCTGTTAAGTATCATATGTTAAAACCAACTTTTGTAGATAGTTGACTACAAAATGTCTTTATTCAGCAACTATTGTACTTTCTGTTATCTAATTCGGGATATGACAGTATAACGTGCATGAACAGCTATGTTATGTTCTGCTATTTTTTAAACCAAAATATTGCCAATTTCTACTAAGATAAGCTATATATGATAACAAAGCAAGGCAATATAGCCCTTGGATTCAAAATATTAACCTCTTTAGAACCATCAAATTGATTCCTCTTTACTTTAACTGAATTCAACTCTCCTTTGTTTTCTCCTCTGCAGGTTGCAATCACTCTTGAAACTATAATAGCATTCTTTGAAACTCCATCATCTCCAAATTGCTTAATAGCTTTTCTATGTGCACTCCAACTGTTAGTAGATAATGATTCAGGCCAATTAGTTTTCTCATTTCCATAATTTTGGCCTATGATTTTGCATACATCACAATTTGTCTTGTTACAAATTCTTGGAGACTTATTATCAACACCTAACGAACAAGCAATCATTGCACCGTGGTAGAAAACTCTCTCTACTCGTCTTTTACTAGACGGTCTCGTGGATCTTGAATTTACCATCTTCGTACATTCTTCAAAACTTTCATAAACTTTCTCACTATGATTCACTTTCAAGATTTTTTCAATCGTATATCCCACTCCACGCTTCCATCCGGAACGAAAAATTGCTTCCACAATAGTTTTTGAAGGTTGTCCTTCAGCTATCTCTTCTAAAAGCTTAAGCGGTTTGTGCACGTTCAGTTTTGGAGAATCACAAAGGTTAGTACAAGAATTGAAAACTAATACCTTTCTTGATTTTGATATACCTTTGTTTTCAAGTGGATTTGAACTAGTTTTTTGAGGAGGAAAAGAAGGATTTTTTTCTTTTTTAGGAGAAGTGGAATTTTCCTTTGGTTTGAAACATCTAATAGTAGAGCTTGGGTGACAAACAAGAATTGCTAGAGAAGTCATTAAGAGACATTTTTCAGCCATTTCTAAGTCTCTTTTGGTAATGAGATGATGGTCAAAGTTTGTCACACATTCTTATTTCAAAAGGGCCAAGAAAATCTCCATATTAATTATCAAAATCCAAAAAAAATCTTTAATATTATATTCTTTAGAACTTTGTAATATGGAGATTCAGAACTTATGAGAGGTGTAAAGTTCAGATTTGGAAATGATTTTATACTCGCTAATTTTTTTTTTTTTTTTTTTAAATGATGATGAGAATATTACCATTCACCTTTATTAACGTAGTCTAAAAAGGAATATACCTTGTTTGCCTAGGAATAAAAGGAAACTTAAGGGCCATTATTGATAGGCTCAATCAAATCCAGAGATTATAATCCGAAACATATGGATTATAATAAGTTAGATTTTATTCTGATTTTTATCATTATTAAATAAATAAAACAATTAGGGGTCATTTGGGTTGGAGGGATTAAGTGAATTATCCCGATATAAAACTTGAGATTAATAATAGCACAAGCTAGTCAGTTTTCGGACTGGTCATTCAAAAATAGCCACCATCTGCAAAGTCATTCAAAAATAGCCACTATTTTGCTGCTACACGGAAAGTTCCAGCATAATATACTGGAGATCGGTGCACCTGTGTATGAACTTCCAGCATATTATGTTGGAACTCAACACACGGAAAGTTCCAGCATAATATACTGGAGATTGGAGCACTTGTGTATGAACTTCCAGCATATTATGTTGGACCGCTATATTATACTGGAACCCCAGTACATTATGCTAGAAGTCCAGTATATTATACTGAAATTCCAGTATATTATGCTGGAGTAATCAGAAATATAGGTCAAGTAAAGCTTTCGGATTTTGAACTGTGTTTTCGTACATAATTATCTTTATATGAAAAGTGGCTAAATTTTGATTACTTTTGAAACTGTGGCTATTATTGAAAGACAACTTGTAAATATGACTATTTTTGAATTTCTCCGAATTAAATCTATCATGTGTTTGGTTGAGACTTGACTCTTCAGAGTATCAGCTAAAACCATGATAAAGTTGATATCACAATCATGAGATTATCTATCCTGGTTTAGGAGTGTTCATAAGAACCCGAAAACCCGACTAAACCGAAAACAGAACCAAACCGACCAAAAATCGATATATTTTAGGTTTGGTTTGGTTTTTTATTTTGAATTTTAAAAATCGATCAAATTTGGTTTGGTTTTGGTTTCAATCAAAAAATAACCGAAAAAACCGAACCAAACCGACTATAAAAGTAACTAGTTAAATTTATTATTACACTTATATATGTGTATATTTTTTTATATAAAGTTTCTAAAATTTTATGGAATATATTAATCATTTATATTTTTAGTCTAGTTCTTTGCTATTTAATTATCTAATTCTTTGCCTTTACATTCTAGTTTGATTGGTAATTTTCTTTCGCTAAGTATAAAAAAATTTATTTCATGCTAAAAATAAATCGATTTTTAATTGAGTACTTAAATTATTCATCACTATTTATTCAAATATCATCAATTATCTTGGTAAATGATAAATTTCTCAAAGAGCAATTGATTTGATAGTGTTATGTTGCAAAATGTAGTCACCGGAATATGCGTTTGGTAGTGTATGTCCCATATTTAAGAAAATCCCCGATAAATAACCGAAAAACCGACAAAAATCGAATCGATAAAAAACCGACTTAATTGGTTTGGATTGATTCCAATATTTGAGAAACCGACTTACTTAGTTTGGTTTCTTTTTTGGGAAAAACCGACCCAAACCGAACCATGAACACCCTAGTGGTTATAATCCCAAGACGACCTTGTTTTGAACTCAGCGACGCCTTAGTAAAATATGAAGAATTAACACAAATAGATACGCGCTCCCTAATCGCTTAAACTAAAAATAGCCGACGGATATATAATATGTATAATTAGTATATCATACGTGTATAACCGCATTGAATCAATGCATGATCAACTAAAATAATAAATAGTGAATCTGATCGATTATTTGTATTAAAATCTCGTTAAATATGAGGATACCCCAAACTGTCTACCTCCAATGGAGGGGGGGGAGGAGGAACATGTATAGGTACATGCCACAATAGAGACATCCGAGAACGGAATACAAAAAGGAATAGAGAGAAGAAATAAATATGAAATATCACCAATGATCTCATCACGAATTTGCTATCCCATATGCAAAATATTTTTTCCTAAAAAAATGTTTTCCTTCAAAACGAGTGTTCTTGTTTGATTAGTGATTAGAAAATATTTTTCGGATAATATTTTTTAGTGTTTGGTTAGAGAGTATAAAATACTTTTAGGAAAATAATTTTTTATGCTACTCTCCCCAACCACCTTCCCCAAAATCCCCATATTTCTTGTAATCCCCCACCC
>ML294653.1:6122-39821 GCA_005239495.1 Nicotiana undulata
ATATATATATATATATATATATATATATATATATATATATATTATCACAGGTTTAGTTATAATTGCCCCGCCTTAGCCTCGTCACTACTTCGTCGAGGTTAGGCTCAACACTTACTTACTACATGGGGTCGGTTGTACTGATACTACACTCTACACTCTTTTGTGCAGATTCAGGTACCAGCCAACACTAGAGATTTTTTAGTAGTAGCTATTCATTGTTGTCCGGAGACACAAGGTATATCTGCCAGCGTTTGTAGATCCCGAGAGTATTCTCCTATTTTTATGAACATTGTTTTATTATATTCGGAACAATTACTCTATTTCTTTCAGCCCAGTATTTGTAGTATTCTTTCGTAGTCCGTGAATTGTGACACCATACCTTGGGGTAGTTTTAGCGTTACTTATATAATTAGTTCGAGGCTTTTTTTATTTAAGTATTTATTATTTTATGTCTGGAATTATTCATTGAAATTCCTTAGCTTAAGTTTATTTTATAATTATTTATTATGTTTAAATTGAAATTCAAAGGAAGTAGTTAATTGAACTCTAACATTGGCTTGCCTAGCTAGTGTGGTGTTAGGCGCCATCACGATCCCTAAGGTTGGGGGAATTTGGGTCGTGACTTACTCAACATGGGTCGGTTGTACTGATACTACACTCTGCACTCTTTTGTGCAGATCGAGGTACCAGCTGTTGATACCCAAGTTTTCCTCAAAATTATTTTCAAATTTGCATATATACCTTCAAAATCACTTTTATAATAATTGGCATTTTTCCATGAATTTTTCATATTTTTATCAATTTATTTTCCCATTTATCTGATATTTTTATTCAATAATTATTCGCAAATCGTATTATAAGTAATTTCAAAATGTTTTCCAACTCAACATCTTGTTTTTAATCCTATTTTACCCCATTATGATTTGATTATTTCCCAAATTAGCCAATATTGACATTATTTAGCTAATTTTAATAATTTTTGCAATAATAGACAAGTGTACAATTATATCGTTTTTAAATCTATAACTGATCATTTTTATATTATTATACTAGTTAATCATCTCAATTTCATTTATTTGGTCTTAATTCCATTTTACACAATTATTAGTTATTTTAATTAATTAATTATCCTATTTAATTGGGTAGTTAACATTTAGCCTATTTTTATTTAAATTCTAGCCAACAATTAACCCCAACCCACCTGATCCTAACCAGCCCAACTATCCAGCCCAAATCCTAAACTCTACCCGGCCCAACCCCTTCAATTATAACAGTTCGCCCAACCGCGCGAGCAATCATCATCACTCAATCGGTACCGGTGCACACTGGGGGTGTGTACAGACTCCGGATGGGCTCCTACAGCCCAAGCGCAATAATAACATAAGGCCTGAAAGCCTCCTCACCTCTCTCATAAGGCTTGGAGTCTCCTCACCTCTCTCATAAGGCGTGAAAGCCTCCTCACCTCTCTCATAAGGCCTGGAAGCCTCCTCACCTCTATCATAAGGCCTGGAAGCCTCCTCACCTCTCTCATAAGGCCTGAAAGCCTCACTCAGTCAGACACTCTCAATTTGCCCTTGGGCCATAAACATACTGGGTTCGCAACCCAAAAACAGTGTTTCATTTTTCCATAAATAGTATAAAATACTCTGAGTATCAAAATAATTTATCAGAAAAAGACTGAGTGTAAATCACAACATATCAAGTGAGGAAACACAGTAAAACAGTCCCCGAAGGGGTAAACAGATCGACATTAAGCCCCAAACATGGCTTATAGCCCAAAACATATCATAATATATATACTAATTAAGCATAAGCTTAAAAATCGGTTTCGCAACTCAATAGTTGCCTAAATAGGAAAGATGTTCCAAAGTTGCCACTTTTTTGTTTCAAAACCCGTGAAAGGGTGCATAGTCCGGGGTTTGATCCCCTCAGGACAGGATTTCAAGACATTACTTACCTCAAAACTAGCCCGGAATTATTCCGCAATGCGCTTGCCTCTCGAATCAACCTCCGAAGGCTCCAAATCTACCAAGTTCAGATTTTTATCATCAATATATGCTTAAGGAACAATTTCCAATTGAAAAATATCAAAATTAACCCAAAAATCCGAAACTGGTCAAAACCCGACCCCGAGCCTGCATCCCAAAACTCAGAAATTTTTATAAAAAAGTGTTCTTCATCATCTCACAAGTCCGTACATATAAAGAATGCTAAAATCGGAATTCGTTTGACCCTTCAAATCATCCCTAGAAGGTCTCATAATCTCAAGCCCTAACTTCACTTTTTCTATTAATTTTCATGAATTTAACACTGATATATTGATCCTTAATCACATATAATCGACTTTCAGAGTCCAAAATCCTTACCTCAATGAAGAACAATGATTTTCTCTCTTAAAAATCGCCGCAAAAGCTTCTTCCCGTTCAAAAATTGGAAGAAAACTCGGACTGCTTATTATACATATATTCTTCACGCGTTTTACTGTTCCCAATAGATTCCTTGTGAAATTCTAATAAATTTAGGCTTTTTAATCACTCAATTTGACCTTATAATGAAGGAGATATGTAGGTTTTAAGATTTGCAAAAAGTGCAGGTTTTTAATACGCCGTCAGGGGCAATTTCGTAATTAACCTGAAAAATCTGGGCAACCTTGGTAAAATGGCCATAAAATCCTCATACAATGTCCAAATTCGACGATTCTTTTTGATACGGGTCGGTAGTTACGATATGGATCTAATGCTTCATTCAAAATAGTAATCGGAGCTCATTTGTTCAAGATGATATCATTTATGCTTGAAGAAACGACGTCGAAGCATAACGCAGCCCAAACCTATCTGAAACTCACCCGAGCTCCTCGGGACCCCGTACGAACATACTAACAAGTCTCATTACATAATTTGAACTTAGTCGAACCTTCGGAACACCCAAAAAAATACCAAAACACCAGATCTACTTCGAATTCAAGCATAAGAACTTCGAAATCTCCAACTTTCGCCAATTCAAGCCTAATTCTACACCGGACATCACAAAATTATTCTGAACACAATCCTAAGTCCCAAATCACCTAACAAAGCTATCCGAGCCATAAAATCCGCATTCTTAAGTCAACTCTCAGTTGACTTTTCCAACTATAAAGTTATTTTTAAAGACTAAATTCTCACTACAATCATTTTTAACACGAGCCAACCAACTATAACACATCATAAACAGTAATACCAACCTATGACAAGGCAATAACAATAATAATAATGCAAATTCTATGGAACGACCGACCGGGTCGTTACACAACCCCTTCAATTATCTGAGCCGTTGATCAAAATAGATCAACGACCCAGAATTTAATTTCCTAAATTAACTCTAACCCCCCCCCCCCCCATATCATTCTTTCACGACTCACTCTCTCTCTATCTTTCCATCTCTCTCTGTATTCTATGGTTTTCTCTAGAAGTCTCTTCGACTTCTCCCTCTCCGATGGAACCTGTCTGTCTTCTCCGATTGGATTCTCACCGGAAACCTTGGTTCTTCATCACCGCTTGGTCGTTTACTTACCCATCGGCGGTCCAGTGAAACCCTGGGGTCCTCAGGTGAGCTCGGAGCGGTTCTCTTGCCTCCCATGGTCCCATGCCACCTTTCCGGTCTTCCCGATACTTGCAGGTGTTGGAACAGAGTTCGGAACTTGGTGCATGGATAAAGGAGGATATCTTCAGATTTTATCAAGCTTATGCATTGAACTAGGTTGTGGCCTCACGGGCAGGTGCACGAGGTGTGAAGCAGTGATTCCAAATAACTCAAAAGCAGTTCTTGGCACGTTGAAGGACGAACGTCTGTTTAAGTGGGGGAGAGTGTAACAACCCGACCGGTCGTTTTGCTTTATCGGACGTCGTTTCCCTAAATGAGATTTATTTTGAATTTATAAGTATAACGCTATTTCAAATAAGGGATAATTAAATTCGTAAATGTGAGAGGGTAAGCAAATAAAAAAAAAAGAGTTTCGTCGAGGTTTGACATTTTGGAATAAAATACGACCCGAGCTAAAATACCTGGTATTTATGGATAAGTACCATATAAGATACCACATGGACATAATAGTAAGGTGTGTGAAAAGTGAGTAATATTTTAAGTAAGTGGAAATAATTCTTAATTATACGGGTGATTGGTTAATTACCAGATAACGGGACATTACCCAATTAACTAATAAGTGGATAAAGTTTTGGACAAGCCTTATAAAAACAAAACGTGGCAGCCAAATATGTTCAGACCAGTGACTCTTAATGTCACGTGAAATGTGGAAAAAGTAGGAGAATTCTTTGGCCAACTAAGCCAATAAGTGGGGCCACTTTCAAGGGTTAAGAACCTCTCTAACTCATTTATTAAATCTCTACACATCAAAAATGGTTTCAGCAAAAATCTAAAAGACTTTGGTCCTACTTCCTTTGGTTTTCTAATAGCTTCAAACGTGACAGGCATTCAAGAATTCACAAAAGTTTAAAAGGCTTATAAGTGTGGAAAGTGCTTCAACAATTTATACAACAAAAATTCTTACGAGACTTATTAGAAAAATTAATAACGGGGTTCTGCGATTCTATATGGAGTACGGTGTAATCTTTTTCAAAAAAAATCATACGAATTTTTCCTACTCCAGTTACGAGTCCTCAGGTGTAGAGTTCGGAGTTGCGGGCGCGTTCTTGGTCCAAGAGGTAGATTCAACACGAGGTGAGTCTCCTTCTAACCTTGTAAGAGGGAATTGTCCCCATAGGTGATTTATATGCTATGTGTATTTGTTTTGGGGGCTACGTGCGTACAAATTGACGAGAGTCCGTACGTAGCAACTATTATCCCATGTCTGGTAGTTTTAGGGCTCACAGAATGCCTTATGTTCTTCGTTGTAACGTTTTATATGATATGAAATCGTGTTATACGTAGTCTTGTTCCTATGAGATTTATGGAAATTTAATAATATGAAAAGGAATCGTTTTACGAAAATGTAATATGGAAAGGAATTTTTTTACGGGAAATAATACGAAAGAAATTGTTTATGGAAAATAATATGAAAAGAAATGAATATTGTATGTGTATGTGACCACTTCGCAATTTACTTTCCGCGAGCGATGTGTGATTTCCCCCACTCTAATTGGATCCGGTCGTACGCCACGGCGGGATTGAAAGGTATTTGTATATATATGTGATCAAGTCGTACGCCACGGTGGATTTGAGAGGTACTTATGTATATATATGTCTATATAAGAGTCAACACACGAGTCGCAGGTATGATTCGCGATCATGGAGAGCTTTATAATCGAATCAGCACACCAGCCGCAGGTATGATTCGCGATTGTGGGGAGCTTTATGTTATGTCAGTATAATTGAGTCAGCACACGAGTCGCAGGTATGATTCGCGATCATGGGGAGATTTATGTTAAATCAGTATAATCGAGTCAGCACACGAGTCGCAGGTATGATTCGCGATCATGGGGAGATTTATGTTAAATCAGTATAATCGAGTCAGCACACGAGTCGCAGGTATGATTCGCGATCGTGGGGAGCTTTACTACCATTTAGTGTTTATATACTACCTTACGACTCCGACCGGTTGTCTTATCCTTGTGTGCGCATGACTATTTGGTACTGTTTTATTGATATTGTCTTGATAGATATTTGGGGAAAACGAAAGCGTATATTGTTGTTTATTTTCAGTATTTACTTGAAGTTTTGTGTCTTATACGTATTTGTGGTACACTGTCATACATGCCTACTGTTTCCATTATATCCTATTATATTCTAATGTTGGACCTTAGTGAGTGTCAAGTCGACCTCTCGTCAGTACTTCTTCGAGATTAGACGGGATACTCACTGGGTACATATTTATTTATGTACTCATGCTACATTTCTGTACTTAACTGTACAAGTTCTGAGGCTGGTACATCTGGTTATCAGACCGGAGCTAGATGTTGACTGTAGCAGACCTGACTTCACAGGGAGCTACTTCTTCTATCGATCCTTAGCAGCACCATGGAGTTTCTTTTGCTTATGTTCCCGTCTATTTGTTTCAGACATTGGTATTGTATATTCTACTTTTTGTATATCTAATTAGTATTCCCGTGATACTCGTGACACTAGTTCCTGGCGCATACGTAGTAGTTACCATGGACTGTATATATATATATATATATATATATATGTTTTTTGGTTCAAGCCTCATTATGGCTGCTTTTGGTTTAAAAATGATAAATTATCTTTTCGATATTATCTTTTAATAACTTATAACCTGGTATATGAGGAAATATGTAATTTAATGAGGAAGAACCCTTAGTTAAATAAGTGTTGGCTTGCCTGACCCTGTTGTTGGGCGCCATCACGACCTGAGTTAGGATTTTGGGTCGTGACACCTTACGTATGTGATACTTTCCTTGATTATACTGGATTCCCTGTGATTGTAATTGCATTCGAGATTCCCTTGACTGATTTTTCAGAATTAATACCATACTTCGCCTTATGAATATACTATTAGTTTTACTTTCCTTAATTATGTACTATGTATTTGGCCTTCATTGTATGCTACATGATTTCACCACCCCTATTATAGTAAATCAGTCTTATAGTTGATTCCTTTTCCTTATTTAACCATTATTGCACTGTTTGAACTTGACTCCCTAATTAAAGGAGTCCAATGTTTTAATTGATACTAATTGGGTATTGTTTCCACAATTATGTACTCTTTACTTTATTTTCCTCACTCGTTTTCAACATAATATATACTATGTCCTCTTTTTGCATAACACACACGAACACACGGATACATTGAGAGCACTGAACATCACATACACACTGAGCACTGATATTGTTTTGAGTTTCTCTCGTTACTTTCATACACATTATCTCTTGCTCTTCACATTGATTACTGACTACTCAGTCGGCTGAAAGCCAAGACCGAGTAATCCCTGTTGCTCTCTTGTTCTGCATACTACTGTCTCGCTGCTCTACTTCTTTGCACCTTGTTGTTGACTGGTATGTTCCTAATTTATGTTTATAGTGTCCCAAAATAATATGTTTCAGTTCATGTTAAGATTCCTGTTATTCCTTTTGTGCTTTTATTTATGGTTCTATTGTCTACCATGTAACTAGCATGACTTTGTGATTGTCTACCACGTAACTGGCATGGCTCTATGATTTCCCTTTCCCTTTTTAATCTAATAGGTCTCCTGCTTTCCCTTTTGTGATCAAATATGACTCTGTTTGACTCCTATGGAGCTAGCATGCCTGTTTTACCTATGTGATTATCTTTCTCTTATCTCAACGTGACCACTGTTTCTTATATGTTTTCATCCTCTGCTTAGCTTCTAATACTGCATACATGTGTCCCTCCACATAATACCTAAATGCTGTATGATTCTAACTCTAGACCTAATATGTGACTCTGTTTGACATGTAATGATGTTGGAATCTTAGCATAAACACTTTGTGATAACTATGTTATGACTATTTGAAAACCGGTAACGCCATTTTTAGGCCTAATGGTATATAACTCTGCTGCTATCATGAGAATTATTTGTCCCCAACTCCCTTTCCCTTGTTTGTGTTTGTCTCTTAAACTCTGCATATCTGCTGAGTTGTGGTTGTCCTTCTTCTTTCCTCTTGCAAACTGTTTTTCACAAAACTCTTACATTGTTCTCTGAAGTTATTTTCAAAACTGTTATTTCAAAACTACCTTTTCAAACTCAACTCTTTTAAACTACAAGCACATCTCACTACTCTTAGTCTTTAAGTTCAGCCCCATTCGTGTGAGCACTGCCTTGGGGACCTTTGAGTACCCATTGAACTCTAACACACAAGGTTGGCATGCCACACTGCACTTACTCATTCCTGGCTAGGGAACTTCGGTGTGAGCAATGCCTTGGATACCCTGAGATCCTTAGGAATTCTGACACACCTGGGTTACAAAAGGTCATGGCATATGGCATGTTTGGATCTGGAGATTTGGGCCTACTGTTAGGCTCCCTATAGTGTAACTTCTTAATTTTCTTATTCATTTATGTAATTCATGCAATGCTGGTCTGTAATAATTAATTTGTAAAAACAACTCTGGGCTGGATAGTGAATAGGGTGGGATTATGCATGTTTAGTATAAATCCGGGTAGAATTCATGCTTAGGATTTACTTTACTATGTGTGCAATAGATATCATGCTTAGGGTATATATGCCATGCATTAAAAATCATGTTCTTAGGTATATTTATGTCAGCATCTCATTACATGCATACTCACTTAGAGAATCATGTTAATTACTAGTAATAGGCTGTTATAGTTGCTGTCCCACTTAGAAATCATGTTCGTAGTTAAATAACTTTTAAAAAGGTTGTCAAAATAATATTGCCTCTGCATGTTCATTCCTCACATCTAAAAATCCTGTTTAGATTCATCATGACAATCAATTAATAGTATTTGCATGAGATATCATGTTATTTTAGGAATTTATTCGCAGCATGCCTATATTTAAATCATGTATTAGATATATTGCTAATAAACGTTCAGAATTCATGTGCTAGGATCAGCAACTTAAATCACGCTTCTGTATGTTTTGTTAATGAGTAAAATCTCGTTAAAATAATGGCTTCTGATTTCTGAAAATGTTTGTGCAGAAAGAATGTTTAAGTATGCATCCATTCTGCTTGCATTTAGATATCCTGCTTTATAGGATTTGCATCCGTATGTTCATATAATCACCTTCCACAACGACTAAGTCTAAAACAGGTTCATTCTGTCTATGTCCTAAAACAGCGACTAGAATATTTTACCTGCCTAGGCAAGCCTTAGGTATCATCGTTTACTAAAACGTGAAACTGTTCCTATGCATTGCTTGCTAATTATAGATAAGTTAATAGTTTAAAATTGGTCATACATCTCTTCTGAAACTCATTAATCCCGTTGTCTTGCTACTGTATTCACACCTAGAATCCTCTCTTAGGTTCTGAAACTTAAGACTTCTTTGTGTTTGAGTCGTGCTATTCATGTGCATAATTTGTGGAGAGATATATGAGCCATGTATTTGTTTATGTGTATCCCCATATTTGTATGTTCTAACTCTTTCTTTTACTTGTCGCTTAGAATTTTATCCTTTTAAACCTAGGGGTTCAGCCTAGGACTTCCCTTGTAGGAATAGTAGTCCTAAATACCCTCCAGGACTGATAGGACGGGACGGGTAATAGCACGCAATAAGCTTCGTGCCAACACACGCGTTTTAAATACCTTAGCGGGGTAGGAAATGATAGAATACGGATATGATGAACGGTGCGCTAATACCACTTGTAGCTCTGTCTATCGGGTATTGCATTGATGTGATCCGTATTACTTCAAACCTAGGACATTTTTTCAAATGTTTTACTTTGGTCTTTTCCAACTTTTAATAAAGATTTCCATACTTGTTTGAAATCCCCTCTTATGGGAGCCTGGTTTGTTATTTTTTTGTTGTCTGAATTCACGAAACCATTTGGTCGGGACCCACAGTTGTGGATCCTGAGAGGTGCCTAACACCTTCCCCTTGGGATAACTTCAAGCCCTTACCCAATCTTTGGTAATGCAAACTAGTTTATGATTTAACTACTCAAGGTGCCCTAACGCACCATAAAATCATTAGGTGGCAACTCTTCCTTAAACCTCTTCCTTTTAAGGAGTTGTCCAAAATGTCATAAACCCGACCTCTCCACACCTGAGCCTGCGAGGAAAAAGGGGGCGCGACAACATGGCTACTCTGCTGGGGATCTTCCCTAGGCTTATAACATTACAAATTGCTTTGTGAATTTTGACCTTTAATTCTATTAAATATTTGCACCTTTTCCTATTTCCCGTTATATGCCATTAACGCTTTATTTCTCCCAAGTATTTATTTCACCTGAACGAAACTGACATATCTCTTTGTTTTCTTCTGTAACTGCTTTCCATTATAACTGTTGTATTTCCTTTCTTTACTACTGTCCTTAACGTCCAAATACATGCCTACTTGTTTAAATGCTTATTTAATGCATATCATGCTCTGCATTCATATTCCACTCGTGCCAAACAAAATCCTATAGCAACGCTTACAATGAGTGGTTGCGCTATTCCTATACTACTACCCCCTAAATTCGGAAAGGCGTATTTGCGGTAAAACTAGTCGATCAGCGGTGCGGTCGACAGTTCCGTGCCTTCCCCCTTGACTTGTCCACTCAAGGGTACCGGTATAAAACCCCATAGAAACCATACTCTATTATACTGTTGCATGCATCATGGTCAAACCTAGCCAGGCTAACGTGTTGTCTGCACAATAGCCTTTAAGACAGCCTTGTCCAAAGTCCGTTGGGTTTCCCTGGAACCCAAACAGGCGCTCTCACGTTCTGTGCATTTATTTGGAGAACTAAATGCTTTTTTCTAATTATTGATGTTAAATAGTCGAGTCTGGTAGGGGTAAGTTCCTAAGAAGGCACGAGGTCCCTAGATTCGGCATGGTCGCCAATATCCACCCCAAATTGCTGAACTGGTGGGAGGACCTTCACTCCAGTGATAAAACACTCGTCAGAAAACACTTGGGCAATATGCCCTCTCTTTTGGATATCCAGCCAAACAAGATGATGATAGAGGCTGCTACTCTATTTTGGGACTGTGACCAGTCCGTATTATGCTTCGGGAACAATGAAATGACACCTCTACTAGAAGAAATATGAGGATTTGGCCGGTTTAGCTTGGGAATCTCCGGGGTTGCTGATGCCTGAGAACCGCACCGGCAGGGGTTTCCTCAAAATGTTGGGTCTAAAGAAGAATCCAGAACTTGTATGTCTGAAGGACTCGTAAATCCATTTCGATCACTTGTACGAGAAGTACGGGCACAACAAATCATACTGCACCTACCAAGACAAGTTCGCTCTTACTTCTCTGGGGCATATCCATCGCCGAGTGTTTGTTTTCATAGTTTTCTACTTGGGTTTGATGGTGTTACCAACAAAGAAGGAGAGGATCCACACTAGATTGGCTATGGTCGCTAAGACTTTGATGGAAGGGATCGACGGGCAAGACTTCAGCATTGTGCCCATGATCATCGTAGACATATATCGAGCCTTAGAAATGTGTCAGCAAGGAGCAAAGCATTTCGAGCGTTGCAACTTATTACTCCAGCTTTGGCTCACTGAACATCTGCAAAAGGGAGACTACCGACAAGACATCAATCAAAGAATCTGGGATGACCATATCGCTTTCCATCAGCCAAAGCGAATGAACTATATCCCCGACATGTTCGCTCTGTCAGAAAATGCCGAAGGATGGGTTGAGTTACTAGGAAATTTGAACGAGGATCAGGTTCAGTGGATGTTCGAATGGTTCCCAATAGACGAGTTCATCATCCGATCCCAAGACACTTCATTTCTGATTGGTCTGAGGGGGACATACCCTTACGTCCCGCTCCGAGTTATGAGGCAAGCAGGTAGAAAGCAGGTTATACCAAGGGTTGAGAAAATGAGTCATCTCCGAGCAGACTTCCAGAATGACGACAGCCCTTATAAGTGCCAAGTTTAGCATCTATGACACTGCAAGATTAGGCTCGAGAAGGACACCATTGAGCCAGACAGGTATCACGCCGGTTGCACTCCTTTCTACATGGGTTGGTTAGAAAAAAATCTGGATGGTCAAGTCAAGCCATGGTTTGTTCGAGGTCACAAGGTTATAGACGAAAGGGCCGAAGCAAGAACTAAGTTCAACCAGCTGCGCAAGAGGCTCCGTGAGTGCGAGGATGATCATCACAAGATACACGAATCCAACAAAAAGCTGATAGAGGAATGGAAGGACATGGCCGTCACCTCCACTAAGAGGCTGGCATACTTAGAGCGAGGCATTGTCGAGTTAGAGTAAAAGTTCATCAAAATGATCGAGACCTGCCAAAGGGTTGAGGGAGCCGAGGGAGGACTTCTAGCCAGAACCTACCTACTGTTGGGGCTGTGCAAGCTGGGAAAGTTGATCGAGGGAAGCAGAAATGCCGAATCTAGGGAAGGTCCTTCTAGGACCAAGTAGATAAGGATGTCTTTTATTTTGTCTTCATTGATGTAATAGGGCCATTAGCCACTAGTGACTTTTACTTTTCGCTTGTTTAGAGTCATTTTTTGATCAGTCTATTTTTATTATCAATAAAACGAGGCATTTAGCATTTTAAGTTCTCCAAATCAATTTGTCGCTAGGCCTACCTCGGGCACAAGAGGTTCCCAACTTAGGATGCGCTTTATATTTCCGCATTACGTGTTTAAATACTGCAATAATTTTATAATCCTCATTGACTTCGTTACCTTTTTGTTTTCTTTATTTATTATTCCCCTCCCCAAAGGTTAGTTCGTGAATTCTGGCATCATCCGCCTACCGCACAAGATCTAAAGGGCTTCCGCCTACTCCTCCTCCTAGTCCTCCCAAAGCAGAAAAGAGGGTAAAAGTAAAATGGTAGTAGCAAACAGTACCATAAAAGACAACACGAGTGAAAACGTTGATGCCATTGACGGCCGGGGTATTCAGGTTTTGCATGAGAACATGTCGCCACTAGAAAAGAAATTGTTGAATTTCCAAGAGGAGCTCAAACAAGTCTCGAATTAGGCTAACTTGTCATTTTCCATCAACGTCCCAGACGTCCACTTTCCAAATGCTCCAAATCCCACTCCTCCACAAAATATCTCCAAACAACCAAATCATCCTGCACTTCATCATCACGCCACTCCCCCAAAGAACAAAACTCCTCCATCACAGTGCAATGCTTGTCACCAAAACACTCCACCTCTTCGCCCAGAACCTCATAATCAAACAAAAGACCACTTCCACGCCTACAACAATCCCATCTACGTAGAGGCTATAGCCCATTCCACTCCACGTGTTTCACATACACTTGAGACTGACGAGAAGGATTTGCTTATCAAGAATCTGGCTGAGGAACTCAGGAAGTTTACCAACCGAGTTCAGGGTGTCGAAGGAGTTAAGGGAATCGAGGGTTTGAATCACGAAGATCTCTGCATACAACCTGATGTCGAACTGCCTGAGGGGTACAAACCTCTAAAATTCAAGATGTTCGATGGTATTGGTGATCTGAGAGTCCATCTGAGGACTTACTGTGACAAACTGGTTGGCGTTGGGAAAGACGAAAGGATCCGCATGAAGCTGTTCATGAGGAGTCTAAAGGGTGATGCCTTGTCTTGGTACATAGCCAAGACCCCAAGAAATGGTCGAATTGGGTGAGTATGGCAACAGATTTCATGGACCGATTTAGGTTCAACACAGAAAATGCACCGGATGTGTTCTACATCCAGAATCTAAAGAAGAAACCCACAGAAACCTTTCACGAGTATGCTACTCGTTGGAGGTCAGAAGCTGCCAAGGTCATACCGGCTCTAGAGGAGGAGTAGATGAAAAAGTTCTTTGTTCGGGCTCAGGACCCGCAATATTATAAACGGCTAATGATGGTAGATGGCCACAAGTTCTCTGACATCATCAAATTGGGAGAATGGATCGAAGAAGGCATCAAAAGCGGTATGGTTACAAACTTTGAGGCTTTGCAGGCCACTAACAAAGCTCTACAGTCTGGTGGTGTGTCTAGAAAGAAGGACGTGGGAGACGTAATGGTTGCACAACAAGCCAAATCCCCACCCAAATACCAAATCTATCCAGCACCTCCTTTCACATATCAACCAGCCCCGAACTACCAAGCACCCTCACCTTCTTACCAAGCTCTACCGCCTACATACCAACCTAACTCGCCCAAATATTCACAACCCGCTCCCGTCTACAACACTTATAATTCACAGCCATCTCATTATCAATCATCTCCTACCCGTCAAAACTTTCCTAGACCTCGTCCTAACTTTTATCGCCGCCCTCCAAGATAATACACCGCCATAGCCGAATCCATTAACCAGTTGTATGAAAAACTCAAAGCTGCTGGTTATGTCACACCTATCCCTGCTGCCGCCCCTGAGAACCCTTCTCAGTGGGTAAACCCAAACAAATCCTGTGCATACCATTCTGGCATGAAGGGACACACCATCGAGGAATGCCGCTCCCTGAAAGACAAGATACAGACTCTCATCGACAACAAAATTATTGTGGCCAAAGACCCCGCTACGAATGTCCGTAACAACCCTCTACCAGACCATAAAGGTGGGGGTGTCCATATGATTGAGATAGATGATGATTGGGATCCCGAGCGGTCAATCGGGTTGATCGCAGAAGGCGATGACCCAAAGAAACCTGCAGTTACTCTCAACCCAATTGTGGTTCAGATGCAGCCATCCGAGGATGCTGAGGTAAACATGTCCATCCCACTTGAGTTCGAGTCAGGACCGCCCGCAAAGGAGAAGGCACCAGTACCAATTGAAGTCGAGTTTGTATCTCCACTCAAGATTGCAGTCCGGCCGCCCGTAACATACACTCTAGCTGAAGTAAGGATGGCCACGATTATTCTGGTGGCAATGTCAACAATGCTACCTTTCTATTCAAATGCTATCCCTTGGGACTGCACAACCGAGGCAAGAAGGAAGGGTAAGAACAAGTTTGAGGAAGTTATTGTAGCACAGGGTATGACGAGAACTGGTAGAGTCTATACCCCGGAACATCTGACTGAGTCAAGCAAGCAAGCAGCCAATCGTCCTCCCCTCATTGAGACTGGCTCAGATGATCTTTGGAGGAAGATACAGGCTAAGGAGTATTCGGTCCTCGACCAACTGAACAAGACGCCAGCGCAGATATCCATCCTCGCCTTATTACAGAATTCTGAGACGCACAGGAGTGCTTTGTTGAAAGTGCTGAGTGAATCATATGTGCCAAACAACATCACCAGTGGAGAAATGGCCAACATGGTGGGACAGGTACTGGAAAGCCGCAAAATAACATTCCACGAGGACGAGTTACCATCCGAGGGACTGGGACACAACAAAGCGCTGCACATCATTGTGCAATATGAAGACTATTTCATCACAAGGATCTTGGTCGATGGAGGTTCCAGCCTCAATATTTGTCCGCTGATCACACTCAAGAAATTGGGTAAAGGACTGCATGAGATAAGAGAACGAGCAATCAACGTGAAATCCTTTGACGGTTCGCAGAGAACTTCTATGGGAGAAATCGGTTTATGCCTACAGATGGGACCGACTTGGTTCGAGGTGGACTTTCAGGTGATAGATGTCCCGACATCTTACAACTTGCTACTAGGACGACCCTAGATCCATGCTGCTGGGGCTGTGGCATCAGCCCTACATCAGGCAGTGAAGTTCGAGTGGAATCATCAGGAGGTAATTATTCAAGGCGACGGTAGCAACCCTATTTACAGTCGTGAGACTATTCCTCTGATCGATGGAAGAAGAAAGCTGGGGGGAGGAACCTACCACCATATCGAACGGGTAAATGCTATCAACAAGGACAAATGGTGGGATAGCAAGATCGAGAGCATTCAGAACTGTAAAGGGTACGAGCCTGGTAAAGGGCTCGATAAGAACCTCTAAGGGATCACAAAGCCTATAAAGCTCAAGAAGCACGGTACCACTTTCGGTCTGGGATACGAGTACACATGTCAAGAATTCAGAAACTGGTCGCCACCATGGCGCGGTCCCTACTACCGTTTGGAGCAACCAATACCTTATTTGGAGCAAACCTTTAAGCAGGCTGACATCATCTATGGGTCATATGAAGATGAAGCACTTGTGGCGATGAGGAACTTGTTTCTAGATGACGAGGACATGGATTGCTGTGTTGTTCTCGAGGAGAAGGGGGAGGAAGGCCCTTCCATACAGGCAGTGAGCAAAGGAACCTACCTCAAGAACTGGTCTGTCCGAACGACCAAAGCCCGCAAAGCCTCGGGGTAGCAAGGCTAATAAACAAGCACTATTTACTGTTTAAATGAATTTTCTTCTTTCCCGCATTTTCAATTTCTGCAATAAGAGCTTCCATGTTCAAAACGATTATTCAATTTATCAAAGCATTTCAAATTTCCTTATAAATCTTATATTTATTTGCTACTATTTTCTCTCATTACTCTATCTATACAACATTACTATTACTTGTCTAGATGAACCAATGACTGTGACGTGAGACGAGACAACGCAGCAAACGGACGTTGACTCAGATGAAGACGATATACCCGATGAGATTGTTAAAGAGGTAGAAAACTTTTAGAACAGACCTAAGTCTAACTTCAATGAGACTGAAGTTATCAACCTGGGAGATTCACAGAACATCAAGGAAACCCGCATCAGCATTCATTTGTCGCCGACAGAAAAGAAGGAATATACAGAGTTTCTAAGGGAATATGAGGACATATTTGCCTGGTCGTATGATGACATGACTGGCCTAAGTACGTCCATTGTGGCCCACAAACTGCCGACTAATCCGACATATCCGTTGGTAAAGCAAAAGCTCAGGAAGTTCAAACCATACATGAGCTTGAAAATCAAAGAAGAGGTCACCAAGCAGATCAACGCCAAGGTTCTCCGACTAGTCAAATACCCAACATGGTTAACCAACATTGTACCTATGCTGAAGAAGGACGGGAAGGTCAGAGTCTGTGTCGACTACCGGGATCTCAATCGGGCCAGACAGAAGGACGACTTCCCCTTGCCAAATATATACATTCTAATTGACAATTGCACCCAACATGAGCTACAATTTTTCGTAGATTACTTCGCTGGTTATCATCAGATTTGGATGGATGAGGAAGATGTTGAGAAAACGACATTCATTACGCCATGGGGAGTGTATTGTTACAAAATGATGTCGTTCGGCCTGAAGAATGCAGGGCCCCTCTACATTAGGGCTATGACTACCATATTCCATGACATGATTCACAAAGAGATCGAAGTTTATGTGGATGATGTCATTATCAAATCAAAGAAAGCTGCTGACCACATGGAAGATTTGAGGATGTTTTTCAACAGGTTGAGAAAATACAATCTGAAGTTGAACCTACGAAGTGTGAATTTGGGGTTCCTGCTGGGAAATTGCTTGGATTCATTGTAAGCCTCCGAGGAATAGAGCTGGATCCATCCAAGGTCAAGGCCATCCAGGAGTTGCCACCACCAAAGAACAAGAAAGATGTGATGAGTTTCCTAGGGAGGCCTAATTACATCAGTTGGTTCATAGCACAGTCTATAGTCATTTGTGAACCGATCTTCAAGATGTTGAAGAAGGACGCCGCAACTAAGTGGACCAAAGATTGTTAAAAGGCTTTCGACAGAATCAAGGAGTATCTCTCAACACCACCGGTTTTGGTACCACCTGAGCCAGGTAGACCTCTGTTACTCTACTTTGCCATGTTGGATGGAGCTTTTGGTTGCGTTCTTGGGCAACATGATGAAACATGAAGAAAGGAGCAAGCCATCTACTATCTCAGCCAAAGGGAAATTCTCTCCCAACTGGCAAGGCCCCTACATGGTTCACCGAGTGCTGACAGGAGGAGCACTTATACTTGTAGAAATGGACGGAGAAAATTTTCCAAAACCAATCAACTCAGATGCAGTCAAGCGCTACTATGTGTAACTCTTTATGGTTTTATCAATGTTGTAAATTGAACTATGCCTGACCTAATTCCCGTGTAAGAGAGGATACGTAGGCAGCCCTATAGGTTCGGTCACATTTTAATAAAAATCTCATTTCCCCACGAATGGAAACTGAGGCAGAATTTTGAGGAGGACCCTCAAAATTCTGAAGCAAGTTCAGCCAATCACCGCACAAGCAGCAGCCAGAAATATTCAACCATCAAACTGGGGCAGAATTTTGAGGAGGACCCTCAAAATTCCGTGGAAAGAGAGGTTGCATTGTCTCGAACCACATCACGGTCGTCGGTTCCTCTAAAGAAAAGTATTTTAAATTATATGCTTATATCATATCTTTATAAAACTATGCATATTTATTTCTTGAAACAACTTGTTTAGCAAACGCTTGCCCTATGATACAAACAATGTTATCATCATCAAGCAGGCGAACCAAGCCAAGCCAGCGAGGGATACGAACTAACCTCCGTTTTACAGAACTCACGATTTTTCTTTGGATGCAGGCAGAGGCCCCAAAACATACTGTTCTCCTGAAAGACGTACGTTGTTCAAAACAAGCCTCTCAAACTCGTCGCACAAGACAACACTTATCATCATCGCGAACACAATAATCATATCGCCGCAATTCATCACCAGCTAAGAACTCCTACTGTCATTTTATTTCTTGCATAAGGCTACTATTCTGCCTTTCGAGACTAAGCACTGTCTCCATCTGCATTTTATTTCCCGCATTGCATAAGGCTACCATTCTGCCTCCTGAGACTAAGCATTGTCTCCATCTACATTTATCTCTTGCATAAGGCTACCATTCTGCCTTCCGAGACTAAGCAATGTCTCTATCTGCATTTTATTTCCCGCATTGCATAAGGCTGCCATTCTGCCTTCCGAGACTAAGCACTGTCTCCATCTGCATTTATCTCTTGCATAAGGCTACCATTCTGCCTTCCGAGATTGAACGCTACCTCCATCTGCATTTTATTCCCTGCATTGCATAAGGCTACCATTCTGCCTTCCGAGGTTAAACGCTACCTCCATCTGCATTTATATCTTGCATAAGGCTACCATTCTGCCTTCCGAGGTTAAACGCTACCTCCATCTGCATTTATCTCTTGCATAAGGCTGCCATTCTGCCTTTCGATGTTAAACGCTACCTCCATATGCATTTTATTCCCTGCATTGCATAAGGCTACCATTCTGCCTTCCGAGGCTAAACGCTGCCTCCCATTTACTTTTCAAAGCAACCGTTGTCTATGTCATTATTTATTTTATTTCCTTTCGGGCTAAGCTCTGCCCCTTTTAATTCGCAAGACTAAGCTCTATCTTGTTAGCATCATACTATTGCATTTTCATGGGCTGAAATATCGCCAACCTATCCAAAGGCGTCATCGTTCGGAAGCACCATCTTCATGGCACGAAAACATAATTTCATGGCCCGAGGATCTCTTTTATCAGTTTTCATATCATTATTCAAAGGCATCATGGTTCGGAGGCACCATCCTCATGGCCCGAGAACATCATTTCATAGCCTGCGAATCCCGCATCAAGCGATTCATGGCCCAAGACATCATGGTCTAAGGACGTCATCCTCAACCGTCCAAAGACAGCATTCATAGTCCAACGGGAACTTGAATCGTGTTTAAATTACGCACAATATATGCTTGTAATTTATTTGTAGGAAATCCGATTAGGAACGGCCAGCCATGCAGGAGCGGACCGCTCCGGTTCTTCAAGTTACCCTGTAAGCCCTCCCATTCACCTTGCCTTGCACCTTGCGTCCGTCCTTATAGAATGTCATCAGTATACTTCGCCAGTGACTCCTGATCTACATATGGCGTGATTCCTGTAAAACCAGGGATATGTAGGCAGCTCAGAAGCCAGGGTGCAGCCAAAATCTTTCACACTATTTCCACTCGGTCAAAATTGGCCATCCTATCTTTACCCGACAACTCTTTCATCCTTCCCGGGTAAAGAGGGACAGCTGTTGATACCCAATTTTTCCGAAAAATTATTTTCAAATTTTCATATATACCTTCAAAATCACTTTTATAATAATTAGCATTTTTCCATGAACTTTTCATATTTTTATCAATTTTGTTTTTCATTTATCTGATATTTTTATTCAATAATTATTCACAAATCGTATTATAAGTAATTTCAAAATGTTTTCCAACTCAACATCTTGTTTTTAATCCTATTTTTACCCCCATTAGGATTTGATTATTTCCCAAATTATCCAATATTGGCATTATTTAGCTAATTTTAATAATTTTTGCAATAATAGCATAAGTGTACACTTATATCGTTTTAAAATCTATAACTGATCATTTTTATATTTTTATACTAGTTAATCATCTCAATTTCATTTATTTGGTCTTAATTCAATTTTACACAATTATTAGTTATTTTAATTAATTAATTATCCTATTTAATTGGGTATTTAACATTTAGCCTATTTTTATTTAACTTCTAGCCAACATTTAACCCCAACCCACCTGATCATAACCAGCCTAACTACCCAGCCCAAATCCTAAACTCTACCCGGCCCAACCCCTCAAATTATTTGAGTCGTTGATCAAAATAGATCAACGACCCATAATTTAATTTCCTAAATTAACTCTAACCCCCCCCCCTATCTCATTCTTTCATGACCCTCTCTCTCTCTCTATCTCTGCATCTCTCATGTATTCTCTGGTTTTCTCTAGAAGCCTCTTCGACTTCTCCCTCTCCGATGGAACTTGTCTGTCTTCTCCGGTTGGTTTCTCACCGGAAACCTTGGTTCTTCATCACCTCATGGTTGTTTACTTACCCATCGCCGGTCCAGTGAAACCCTAGGGTCCTCAGGCGAGCTCGGAGCGGTTCTCTTGCCTCCCATGGTCCCATGCCACCTTTCTGGCCTTCCCGGCCGTCTGAGTAGTGATCTACAACCGATTCTAGCCTAAACCGGTGCCATCTCTAAGGTTCTTCCTTTCTCTGGGTTCCACGAAACCCTAACCCTTTGTATTTTAATTTCTTTTAAGATCTACTCTAGATCCACAATGTTATGAAGCTTTTCTATGTTTTTATCTGAAAACCCCATCTTTAAACGAGTTTTTTTCAATTTCAAAATTAGGGTTTCTTAACCCCTTCTCAAAAGCGGTTTTTACTTCCAGTTTTAGTGATTTCTATCGTATTTTTAACTATTCTCTTATGTATCCTTGTTGTCTGAGTTATTATGCTAAAAGCCCTAATTCTTTTAGCCCGTTGATTGTGTGTGCTTGTTTCTTGTGAACCTATTCATGTATTCTCTGATTCACGTTGTTAGGGGACTTAATCCTATACTGTTATGTGATTCCTTGCTTATGGTTTCCTAATTTGTGTGCTATTTTATTGATTATCAAGTCTGATATTGGTTAATGATTGTATTTCTGATACTCACTACTGACTCTATGTATCTCTTTGCATAGCTGTGATATTTTCCTCGAACCTATGACTTTGTATGTTCTGTACTGATTTTGCAAAATGTTTCCTTAATTATGTGATACTTTCCTTGATTATACTGGATTCCATGTGATTTTAATTGCATTTGAGATTCCCTTGACTGATTTTCAGAATTAATACCATACTTTGCCTTATGAATATACTATTAGTTTTACTTTCCTTAATTATGTACTATGTATTTGGCCTTCATTCTATGCTACATAATTTTACCACCCCAATTATAGTAAATCAGTCTTATAATTGATTCATTTTCCTTATTTAACCATGATTGCACCGTTTGAACTTGACTCCCTAATTAAAGGAGTCCAATGTTTTAATTGATACTAATTAGGTATTGTTTCCATTATTATGTACTCCTTACTTCATTTTCCTCACTCGTTTTCAACATTATATATACTATGTCCTTTTTTTGCATAACACACACGAACACACGGATACATTGAGAGCACTGAACATCACATACACACTGAGCACTAATATTGTTCTAAGTTTCTCTCGTTGCTTTCATACACATTCTCTCTTACTCTTCACATTGATTACTAACTACTCAGTCGGCTGAAAGCCAAGACTGAGTAATCCCTGTTGCTCTCTTGTTCTGCATACTACTGTATCCCTGCTCTACTTCTTTGCACCTTGCTGTTGACTAGTATGTTCCTAATTTAAGTTTACAGTGTCCCAAAACAATATGTTTCAATTCATGTTAAGATTGTTGTTATTCCTTTTGTACTTTTATTTATGGTTCTATTGTCTACCATGTAACTAGCATGACTCTGTGATTGTCTACCATATAACTGGCATGACCATTGATTTCCCTTTCCCCTTTTAGTCTAATAGGTCTCCTGCTTTCCCTTTTGTGATCCAATTGACTCTGTTTGACTCCTATGGAGCTAGCATGCCTGTTTTACCTATGTGATTATCTTTCTCTTATCTCAGCGTGACCAATGTTTCTTATATGTTTTCATCCTCTACTTAGATTCTAATACTACAGACCTGTATCCCTCCACATAATACCTAAATGATGTATGATTCTAACTGCGGACCTAATATGTGACTCGGTTTGACATGTAATGCTGTTGGACCCTTAGAATAAACACTTTGTGATAACAATGTTATGACTATTTTAAAACTTGTAACTATATTTTTGAGGCCTAATTGTATATAACTCTGCTGCTATCATGAGAATTATTTGTCCCCAACTCCCTTTCCCTTGTTTGTGTTTGTCTCTTAAACTCTGCATATCTGCTGAGTTGTGGGTGTCTTGCTTTTTTCCTTTTGCAAACTGTTTTTCACAAAACTCTTACATTGTTCTCTAAAGTTATTTTCAAAACTGTTATTTCAAAACTACCTTTTCAAACTCAACTCTTTTAAACTACAAGCACATCTCACTACTCTGAGTCTTTAAGTTCAGCCCCCTTCGTGTGAGCACTGCCTGGGATCCCCTGAGATCCTTAGGAACTCTGACACACCTGGGTTACAAAAGGTCATGGCATATGGCATGTTTGGATCTTGAGATTTGGGCCTAATGTTAGGCTCCCTATAGTGTAACTTCTTAATTTTCTTATTCATTTATGTAATTCATGCAATGCTGGTCTGTAACAATTACTTTGTAAAAATAACTCTGGGACTGGATAGTGAAAAAGGTGGGATTATGCATATTTAGTATAAATCCGGGTAGAATCCATGCTGAGGATTTACTTTACTATGTGTGCAATAGATATAATGCTTAGGGTATATATGTCATGCATTAAAAATCATGTTCTTAGGTATATTTATGTCAGCATCTCATAACATGCATACTCACTTAGAGAATCATGTTAATTACATGTAATAAGCTGTAATAGTTGTTGTCCCACTTAGAAATCCTATTCCTAGTTAAATAACTATAAAAAATGGTTGTCATAATAATACTGCCTCTGCATGTTCATGCCTCACATCTAGAAATCCTGTTTAGATTCATAATGACAATCAATTATCAGTATTTGCATTAGATATCATGTTATTTTAAGAACTTATTCTCAGCATGCCTATATTTAAATCCTGTATTAGATATATTGCTAATGAATGTTCAGAATTCATGTGCTAGGATCAGCAACTTAAATCACGCTTCTGTATGTTTTGTTAATGGGTAAAATCTCGTTAAAATAATGGCTTCTGATTTCTGCAAATGTTTGTGCATTTAGGAAAACATGTTTAAGTCTGCATGCATTCTGCTTGCATTTAGATATCCTGCTTTATAGGATTTACATCTGTATGTTCATATAATCACCTTCCACAATGACTAAGTCTAAAACAGGTTCATTCTGTCTATGTCCTAAAACAGTGTCACGCCCCAAACTAGGGGAGGCACGACTGGCACTCGATACTGTATTCGATCGAGTTAGCCACTAAACATACTAATTAACTAAATTGGGGGCCCAACAGATCGAGCAACACAACATCTGAAATACTAAGCCTGGACCGTTAAGGTCATGACCTGAATAACAATATGCCATATAAAAAAAGGTAGACAAGCCAAAATAATAAGGTACTAGCTCGCCGACGAGGCTGCTACTGAAGACATACATGCCAAGCCTATGGGTTGGAGACTGAAAACTGCAAAAAGAAACCGAGAATATGTGTCCACAATAGCCTCTAAGAGTGTC
The DNA here is from genome assembly GCA_005239495.1 of Nicotiana undulata. NCBI lineage: Eukaryota > Viridiplantae > Streptophyta > Magnoliopsida > Solanales > Solanaceae > Nicotiana > Nicotiana undulata. The sequence continues at coordinate 29,772 of ML294653.1, forward strand.
ATAAGCGCTGTCGGGACAAGGCCCTGACTACACCCAATTTGTACAACAAAAGTAACCATCATATGAAAGCTCCAGGAAGAGGTGGAGCTTAACAACTCACAGCTTAACCCCAAAATCCTAGCGGAGGGGTCGATCACAGTCCCTATCTGGACCTGCACGCACGAAACAAAAATGTAGTGTCCCCAGGCAATGGGACATCAGTACGAATAAAAATGTACTGGTATGTAAGGCAGAAAGTAGAATCATACATAGCTTATGTTAAAAGGGTAATAGAGATACCACTTGACACTGAAACTTTGATAACCTCCATGGCCGACATCCGACCTCATAGTAATCAAATATGCATGGTATGCTCGTGTAATCGTATGTCGTGAATACATATATATTGATGCAAATGCATGACATACCCAACCAAATGCTAGCAATGGCGGTCTCTCCCGGTAGCTAACCGGTATCATATTGCCAACCTGTGGCTATCTGTACAATATATATAGTCTTTCGGGCAAATAGGCCCCTTACCTCCGATTATAGCTCGAAGTCCATGCATAATATGCCATGTATGATATGAACTTTGAATGCACATAATAGGCCATAACAAGAACTTAGCCAATCTTGGCTCATTGATACTCTTATTCTCATAATCTCATAATCACCTTCGTATCGCATACAAATGTCTCGTGGAACCTCATTTTTTTTTTTGAATAAGCTTGAAAACTTAACTCGACTTTCAGAAAGATAACTTAACTCTGAAGATGTTCATAAAAAGCTTAAAGTGCTTCACTTAGTCCTTATACCTGATTTCTTGATAATTAGTAAAAGAAAGTATTTCAAAAATCAAGTGTTTTAGTAGTTTAAACATAAAAATTATATTTGAGATTTTTAGAAATCGACGTATCACTTTAGATATTTTAAAATACAGTTTAACAAGGAAGAAGGAATGATCGCAAATACTAAATGACTTTATTTTTAAGTCACACAACCCAAATACGAATAAGAATTCATATATATGGACATATAGTTAAGAAAGCCGACAAAATGACATATATAAATATCGAATACCCTATTTAACCGAACGAGTGGAGTATCAACCTAATAGCATCATGAAAATACTTCAGCTACGATCTCAATGCCTTTCTCAGAAGGTCTTTCTAGTAATAGAATAGTAAAATACCACATTTAGCGTCTTAGGAATTTCCCAGAATTCGTGCTAAAAGGAAGGATGTATCTTAAGACTTAACATAAGAATAAGAGAAGCAACCTCAACATCAATTGTTCCATAATAAGGGAAACAATGTAAGTACTGCTAGCTTCTAAGAGTAGAGTATCTTTGGAAGCTCGTTCATTGCATTATGTACAATCGGAGTCGTGCAAAAGAAGGAAGGGGATAGCCTCACATACCTTGTATATACTGTTCCAACCTCAAGCTACGCATATGTCACAACTCCTTAATCTACAATAAGAGAAACGACACTATCGTTATTGTTTAAGCGTCATAACTATTATGTATNATCATATTGAGCCTCCCAAAACAGTCCACACACAAACTAATCACTTCACACATAAAACGACCACCATAGTCGTGTCAAACGACCAGGAAATGTTACAACGAATGACCAGCTCAAAACCCTACATCTATATGGTGTTTATCCACACCCTTCCTCATCCAAAACTCCACCAAAACAACAGTAAAACACGCAGCCCAACAACAACACAAAACAGTCCGCTACAAGTCAAATAACCCGAACTCACGGCTTCCGATCACCGTCCCGTGAGTTCTAACTATTAGAAAACACATTTATCAACCTTACTTGATATTCAAACACTTAAATACAGATATTAGACGTTTCTTAACTATGAAGTAACTTCCAAAACTCTAACTACAAAGAAAAAGAAGAGGCGGTATAATGACACTTACATCGTAGGGATCGTTTTGATGTAATTGCTTCTCGATTTCATGTCCGGGATGATATTCTTCTTTGAAGCCCTATAAGATATCTTGAGGTTGTGTCTATGGGTGTTATATGGTCGTTTATGCTGAATAATGAAGAGAAAGCCGACCTAATGTTTATATATATCAAGTTTGGAAAAGTTAAAGAGGTGCTAGCTTGGCACCCTACGATTGGTCCATCTTCCGACGCTTATATCTTTTTATCCTAATGTCGTATGAATGAACGGTTAAAAGAGTTGGAAACTACATTCCAAGACCTTCAATTTGGTATATAATATGTCCCAATAAGGCCTCATATAATACAACAAATGTATTGCTCAAAAAGCTTTAGTGATCCACCTACTTGTCATTTATGATGTTTGCGCAGTCTCGCGAAATTGCAAATATCTCTCTACTCCTATGTCGTATCGATGAACGGTTTAATGCTTTGGAAACTGAACTCATAGATATTTAGTTTGGTAGGTATATCATTCCCTAATTCCAAGTATCGCGAGAAAATCTCAGTTACATTTGACCTAATGTTAAGCACATTATGAGTGTTACTTGTGAAGACCTTTGCCAACTTTTGTTCCACCACTTGCTTGACTTCAAAACGTAGAACACCAATATCATATGATAAAAATTAACTCATAGAATAACCTCCTTATCATGTAATGAACCATAGTCTCACCCTAAGGTACATGTTATAACATTCCAAACTCGTCGACTTTCGACGAAACTTATTTTCTTCAATTGGTTTAGCTTCTAAGCTTTCCAACCCTCTTGGTACTCGTTATTCATGATCTTAAATATTTGTAACCTCCAATGTAACATGATTAACTTATTTTATATTCCATCAAATATAATCTTATTTCTGAGCTTACATCAATTGACTTACGATGTACTCTCACGTAAGAAAACATGGGGTGTAACAAACAGCGACTAGAATATTTTACCCGCCTAGGAAAGCCTTAGGTATCAGCGTTTACTAAAACTAGAAACTGTTCCTCTGCATTGCTTGCTAATTACAGATAAGTTAATAGTTTAAAACTGGTCATACATCTCTTCTGAAACTCATTAATCTCGATGTCTTGCTACTGTATTAACACCTAGAATCCTGCCTTAGGTTCTGAAACTTGTGACTTCTTTGTGTTTGAGTCGTGCTATTCATGTGCATAATTTGTGGAGGGATATATGATCCATGTATTTGTTTATGTGTATCCCCATATTTGTATGTCCTAACTATTTCTTTTACTTGTCGCTTAGAAATTTATCCTTTTAAACCTAGGGGTTCAGCCTAGTACTTGCCTTGTAGAAATAGTAGTCCTAAATACCTTCCAAAACTGATAGGACGAGACGGGTAATAGCACGCAATAAGCTTCGTGACCAACACACGCGTTTTAAATACCTTAGCGGGGTGGAAAAGGGTAGAATACGGATATGATGACTGATGCGCTAATACCACGTGTAGCTCTGTCTATTGGGTATTGCATTGATGTGATCCGTATTACTTCAATCCTAGGACATTTTTTCAAATGTTTTACTTTTGTCTTTTCCAACTTTTAATAAAGATTTCCATACTTGTTAAATCCCCTCTTATGTGAGCCTGGTTTGTTATTTGTTTGTTGTCTGAATTCACGAAACCATTTGGTTGGGACCCATAGTTGTGGATCCTGAAAGGTGCCTAACACCTTTCCCTTGGGATAACTTCAAGCTCTTACCCAATCTTTGGTAATGCAAACTAGTTTATGAGTTAACTACTCAAGGGGCCCTAACGCACCATAAAAATCATTAGGTGGCGACTCTTCCTTAAACCTCTTCCTTTTAAGGAGTTGTCCAATGTCATAAACCCAACCTCTCCGCACCTGAGCCTGTGAGGAAAAAGGGGGCGCGCCACCAGCTAGCAGTAGAGATTTTTTAGTAGCAGTTATTCGTTGTTGTCCGGAGACACAAGGTATATCTGCCGGCGTTCGTAGATCCCGAGAGTCTTCTCCTATTTTTATGAATATTGTTTTATTATATTCGGAACAGTTACTCTATTTCTTTCAGCCAAGTATTTGTAGTATTTTTTAGTAGTTCGTGAATTGTGACACCAGACCCTGGGGTAGTTTTAGAATTACTTATATAATTAGTTCATGGCTCGGTTTATTTAAGTGTTTATTATTTTATGTTTGGAATTATTCATTGAAAGTCATTAGCTTATGTTTATTTTATAATTGTTTATTATGTATAAATGGACACTCAAAGGAAGTAGTTAATCAAACTCTAACATTGGCTTGCTTAGCAAGTGTGGTGTTAGGCGCCCTCATGATCCCTAAGGTTGGGGGAATTTGGGTCATGACAAAGAAATTATAACCACCAAACTGGTAAAATTTCTATGCCTTTCCATGATCAAATTCATGTATGATTGTGGGAAAATAAGTGGAAACCCGTCCTCATTCCCCTTTAGAGTATATGATAGCAATATGTGATAAGTCTGAAAGAAGACAAAATTATCATCGTGAAGGTATTAGTGATGTGTCCGTGGCAATATATGATATTATAATCGTCATCATTGTGATAATGAGAATAATAATAATTCTCAAAATAATCCTTCACTCTGTGAAAGTAATATTTACCATCGAAATAACATGAGATTTTGTAAAGCACATATAGATGATTATGGTATGTTCATGATGTCAATGTGACAACATCTGATTCATGAATACATATTCATTCTTGGAAGAATATGAACGTTCTAGTGGTAGTAGATATACAACACTCACCTCTAGAAGGAGGGTTGAGATAATATAAGAAAAGAATGTCATAATTATGGCATGGATGGTCATTGGTCGCGTACCTATTGCCAAAATATTTGTGCAATGTGATTACTAAAGGATAACAGTAATGCAAGAAACAGATCGTGCATATAATTTTGACAATGACCATAATTTATTTTAAAAGTGATATTCACCATATGGATGTTGATGAATATGTGGTAGTACCAAAGTAATATTATTTTGAAGGAATGCAATTGAATATCATGTCAATTTATTGTGTTGTAGTAAGTCTCAAAGAAACTTATTGAGTTTCTAAAGTATTCGCGAAAGCGGTTGGTTATATTGAGACTATAAATAAAAGAAACATTTAATATCTTCTATTACTACAACTTAGCGGGGTAATATGTATGTGAAAAATTACCCGCTTTATTCTCCAGTTTGTACTACACAAATAAAAGAATATCACAATAAAATGGATGCTTATAGATATAAAACCCACATCGTAATAAACTTGGAGTTTATTGATAATTGCACACGTTATGGTGTAAACCTGAACTTTATCAATATTGATAATTTATTCAGTTGGCATAATTGGTTTAGCCATATCAATCTAAGTATGATGTGCAACAATGAAAGAGAATTCACATGGTTAAATATTAAAGAACTAGAAATTCTTTACGAATTCTCTTAGTTTTCTTGTTCTCATTAATTAATAAATAAACTAAAAACTGGGATTGAATCCCATGAATGCTGGAAATATCAAAGGTGAATATGGGCTTATTCACCTGCCATGTATACCACATAAGTTGCATCTATAAGATGGTGACATGTGCGATTATTATTAACCTGCAACCTGGTGTTTGCGAGGTAACTTGCTCATTAATTTAATTTAGAGCATAATTTTCAGATTTTCTGTTCAAGATAGTTTATCTTGATAAGTTGGTTTACATCACAACTAGTTTAGCAAGATGATTTATTATTGAGTGCCTAAACTTAATAGTTAAACTATTGCTTATGAGAACAAAGTTATATATATCAGTTTGATATACATTATATACGAAAGTATATTACATTCTCCTCTCACAAGTGGTTCAGGGTCAGAAGCCAAATAATTTCATCTTATTATTATTGATGTGAGGTTTATATTTTCATTAACACCATAATTCACAAAGATGAGTTCCTAAAATTGAGGAAAAAAGTTAATTTTTCTAGCATGAAAGGGAGACATGATAAACAGTTGAGAAAAAGCTGTGTGAAATGAGTTATCACTTGTATATATAGATCATCGAATAAGATAATGTGAACTTGAAGTTCATAGAAAGATAATTCATCTGCAATATGTTGCAAAGCATGTCGGGCGCATTTGCTGACCCAAATAAAGTAACTATATTCTTACTACAAATGCACACAATAGAATAAGTCCTAGAAGTACAAAGTCTATGGTACGCGTAATGTAACGACCCGGTCGTTCGTTTTGAGAGTTAACACCCTGATCCCCTAATAACTGCTTCTACCATGTCTTAATATGTTAATGGAACGTGTCAGAGCGTCGAGTGATGGAAATTGGAGTGATTTTGGACTTATAGTCCTTTAAGGTGAGTTTTAACCTTAGGAATTGGGCCGTATCTAGAGCTGTGTGAAGACGGATCCGGATTCCGTGGACTCTGTTAGCTCCGTTGGCTGATTTCGGGGTTGGGAGCATGTTCGGATTGTGAGTTCGAGGTCGGATGTAGATTTAGGCTTGAATTGGCAAGATAGAATTTCGGCGATTTCGACCGATAGGTGAGATTTTGATATCGGGCTCAGAATGAAATTCCGAAAGCGACGTCAGGTCCAAGTGTCATTTATGACCTGTGTGCAAAATTTGAGGTCATTCAGACGAGTTTAGACATGTTTCGGCGTCGAATGTGAATTCTTGAAAATTCCTAAGTTCTTAGGCTTGAATCTATGCATGTTTGAGGATTTTGATGTTATGGGATGTGTTTTTAAGGCTCGACCAAGTTTGAATAAAGTATTAGGGTCGGTTGGTTTTGGTTGAGGTCCCGGGGGCCTCGGGTGTGTTTCGAGGGTTCCAACAGACCCTTTTGGCCTAAATGCCTTAGCTGTTATTGTTGGTTTTTCTACAGCTGGTTGTCCTTCTCTGCGATCGCAGTGAGTCTTATTAGGAGGCCTGTGATTACGCGATCGCACAATGTTGACCGCGATCGCAGTACTTTGGGAAATTTGTCTCCGCGATCGCATGCCTTAAGACGCGATCGCATAGTGGATCTTAGGCCGGAGGAGTAGGGTCAGTATTGTTCTACGCGGTCGCATGGACGCCTTCGCGATCGCAGTGCTTTGGGAGCAAGAGGTCCGCGATCGTAAACCTTATATTGCGATCACACTGAAGGAAAACCTGGGCGTGTGAAGCTACTCTCCGCGATCGCGACTCGTTTTGCGCGATCGCAGAGAAGAAAAGCCTAGGCAGTGTTAAAAACCCAAAATCGAGGTTTTATGTTATTTTTCACCATTTTTGAATTGTAGGAGCTCGAGAGAGGCGATATTTGAAGGAATTTTCACCATGGTATTCTAGGTAAGTGATTTCTAACCATCATAGGTCAATTTCTATGATTCTAAGCTTAAGATCCACCCTTAATTTCGAGATGTTTTAGTAGAAATTTGGGAAAAATGGAAGAAACTTCTTAGACCAAATTTTGGGATGTTGATTCGGTAATTGACTTTCGATTTGAGAGATTTTTATATGGTTAGACTCGTGAGTGAATAAGGGTTCGAAAAATGTAAATTTTATCCGATTCCAAGACGTGGGCCCGAGGGGCGTTCTGGTCAATTTTTCTAATTTCGCGTATTAGTTCTGAATTAATTAGTTAGTTTGAATTCTTGAAATGATATTTACATTATGCAATCGAATTAAATAGATTTGTGCCACCCGGAGTTGGATACTCGTGGCAAGAGCGTGATTATCGGTTGATTAGCACAGTCGAGGTAAGTGGCTTGCCTAACTCTGTGTTGGGGAATTTCCCTTAGGCATTTTTAACTGGTTTTTACTATAAAAACCCCGTGTACGTGAGGTGAAGAGCGCGTGCATGGGATATTTTCACTAAATTTCCATCGTTCTTTCTAAGGCATGCCTCATTTTCAATCCTATTATTACTGTTATTGGTTTAAGCTGAGCAACAACTTAAGGTTTTATCATGACAATCGATTTTACCTGATTTTCCACTTGTTACTATTATGTGAAACTAGTTTAAGTATTTTACCCTATAATTTTCAACTGTTTGTTTTTCAAAACCTTTGAATTACGTTATATCTGATATACATCTTGCATCGTATATTTACATTGGGATTGTGGGCCGATACCTGAGACTTTCCCCTACATTGCATCGCATATTTACATTGGGACTGCGGGCCGAGACCTGAGACTTTCCCTTGCATTGCATTGCATATTTATATTGGGACTGCGGGCCGAGACCTGAGACTTTCCCCTGTATTGTATTGCACGACTATCTACTGATTTATATGTTGTGCGGAACTAAGATTTATTGCTTCGTTCTTTCCGGTTTACTTTACTTTTCGTTAATTATTACTGCTTTACTTAACTGTTAATTATATCTGTTTATTTTTGCAAACTCAGTAGAGCCGCAACCTTACCTCATCACTACTTGACTGGGGTTAGGCTTGGCACTTACTGGGTACCGAATGTGGAGTACTCACGCCCTTCTGCACATGTTTTCCCATCTGCAGATCCAGGTACCAGCGCAGTGTTCCGGAGTCAGTAGAGTAGCAGATCTTTGGGAGAATTTGAGGTACTTCTGCCGCATCCGCAGAACTTCTGAGTCCCCCTCTTTTATTCTAGTATAGATACAGCTAGTTGATAAGATTTCACTTTTATCTCCAAATTTCGTTGTGTTGAGCCATAAAGTATAGTTTTTTATGTTGTAGATATTCGGGGTCTTAGGCGAAGTAACTGTAAATGCCAAGAGGCATTGGTTATTAGTATGTCTTTAATTCATTTTTCCATGTTTGCCTTGTTTACTTTTAATTTACTAAATGTTTAGGCTTACCTAGTCGTCTGGACTAGGTGCCGTCACGAAACCCATTTGTGTGATGACCCAAAAGGTCATCCTGAGTAATTCTAGCTAAATCTGTATTCCGAGACCTTGAAAGCCTCCGTTAATCTCACCTCGATATGCATGCGCAGCCCGGGCAGGTAGCCAGGAAACTTCCATGTGAAAATTTGATAAAAATGGGATTTTTGAATTGAATAACTGAAAAAAGTTGACTTTGGTCAACATTTTTGGTAAACGGATCCGGACCCGTGATGTGACGGTCCCGGAGGGTCCGTAGGAAAATATGGGACTTGGGCGTATGCCCGGAATCGAATTCCGAGGTCCCAAGCCCGGGAAATGAATTTTTAAAGAAAATTGTTTTCTGAAAATAATAAAGGAATGTGAAAGTGAATAATTATGTGAAGACCTTGTTACCGGGGCCGTGTTATGGTACCAGAGCCCGGAACAGGTTTATTATATGTTGTTTGTCCTATCTGTGAGATTTGGTGTAAAACGGGTTTGATTTGATGGGTTTCGGGTCCAAGTGAGGAAAAAATGGAGTCAATGAACTTGTGGGGTTTCTAAAGAATTTGAAATGTGGATTGAGAAGTGATTCCGGGAATAGTTTCGTTGTGCCGTTTATACTTATCTGCAAAATTTGAAGTCATTCCGAGTGGTTTAGGCCGGTTCGGCGCGTTGAAGTGAATTCTAGAATTTCAAAGTTCTTAAGTTTTGAATTCAGGGGTTTTGGAGGGTGATTTTGAGTTTTAGCGTTGTATTGAGTGTTCCTTGAGCTCGAGCAAGTCCGTTTAATGATTTGGGACTTGTTGGTATTTTTTGACGGGGGCAGGGGTGGGCCCATGTGCCTCCGGGACCCAGCGCGAGGCCAAAAACTTGCAAAAACCACTGCTGGTGCACAGCAGTTGGTGTGACCGCAGGTGCGGTTGCCCAGCCGTAGGTGCGGGACCGCCCCTGCGGTCCCAGCCTCGCAGGTGCGATCCCCAGCCCCTTGCCCAATGTCCGCAGGCGCGAGACTCAGGCCGCAGGCGCGTGACCGCAGGTGCGGTCCAGGCCGTCGCAGGTGCGACCTTTCCGCAGGGGCGACAAAATTCCGCTGGAACGGGACCGCTGGTGCGGCTCCCAACCCCGCAGGTGCGAGCCTAGGGTCCCAGGCCCTTTTCCGCAATCGCGATCATTTTCTCGCAGGCGCGAGACCGAACCTGCGGCCCTATGGTCGCAAGTGCGTAAACCCCTATTGGCAACCCACTTAAAATGTCCAAAATTTCGGGTTTTCCTCATTCCTTCCATATTCAAACTC